>CM029538.1:0-100000 GCA_017141395.1 Laodelphax striatellus | reverse complement strand
TATTTCCAGTAAAATAATGAAATAAAACACTAAAATCATCATGGAGATCCACAACATCAATAAGATTTCTACAAATAAGCTAAAAGTAAAATAATGTGTTGTATATCCATTGTTTTTTCTACTGATATAAGTGATATAACTATGATGTAAGTGAAATTGTTTTCCACTTGAAAGTTGCTATTATCTTAAAGTGTACTTAACTTGAATTGATATTAACTTAGTATGTACTTTTTCAACTTGTTACTTTTTTCAGACGTTGGATGAAATAAAGAAAGTTCTGGGACCATCGCTGGCCTATCTGTCGTTCACAACTTTTGCGAACTTTTTCGGCGAAGGTTTCATGGAACAAACGCTGAAAAACTACGATCTCATCCAGGAGTTGTGCAGGCAGTACAAGCAGGAGCAGGCCTCTCTTGGCCAGCCTGTTCCAGGTAGAATTTCCCACTTTAAAATAACAATTCAGGGTTCACTGCAACGCTAAGCGCTGCTAACGTGAATTTCTAACAATTTTAGTTTTAAATAGGGGTTGCTAATTCCCTACAGATAGAGCCACAGTAACAGTGTGGCCATTTTTTGTGAATATCCAAACCATTGCCTAATATTTGAATTTTATATGGGATTACAGGCACACACAGCTGCCATTTGCTCATTCGCTCATTGTTTTCAAAAATTATTTCAAGACAAACAACATCTAAATGTTAAATTTCCAACATTAAACATTGTGGCCTCACTCTTGGTATTGTGTTAAAGTTTCAAAAGATAAAAATTAACCTCTGACTAAGTGCAAATTGGTTGGAATGTATCACTCAAAAAAACATTATGATTCGAATTTTACCAACAAACACATCTTTTCTTGAATAAGTAAATTATTGACCCATCCTCTGTCTTCTTTTATAGATGTTTGGGATGTAGTGAAAAACTAAACTAATCTAAACTAAAACTATGGCTGAATTCGACCTAGATAACCAATCAAAAGTGCGACAAGCAATGTCCACACTCTTACTATACACTCTGTAGTTGATTACCTGCAGCTGACAGCGGCTCAGTCATTACATAAAGCCTACCAATAGTAACATTTAATTACTGGTCAATGTATCATTTCTAAGCTCTATCTATTGGGGAATTTTAAAAATATTGTCCTGAATATATTTAATAACTTAATCCATTTTAGTGCCAACAGGTAGTGACCACGGAGAACTGGTTCCATATTTTATCAAAAAATCCTGGGCTTTATTAAAAATGATAATTTTGAAAACAAAATAGAGCCTCAAAACCCCGATTCTTTATGCTATTTTTTATGTAAACGGCATCAAATTTGGTCCACTAATTCTCCACGGAACTTAAAGTCGTGTTACATAAAATTTTTAATATAATAAGATTACAGGAAATAAATAATCAGAATGAAAATAATGATGACCAGTAACTGATTATCTAAGGAACCGTACCATAATAGTGTACAAAATTGAAATAATCTTCTTTTATTCACAGTTGATAACCTGGGGTTCGATTCACAGGCATTCATCGATTATCTTTTCGCCCAGTTCTGTTGTCAATGCCTAGAATATTGTTGTAGTTCAGTAGTTTTGGACACTATTTTTTATAGATTTCATTGAATTTTCGATTATAGAGGAAATGACGTAAACTTTCAACCTGATCAATTGTACGTTTTAAGTATAGTATTAATTATTGAATTTGTTTGCAGGTCCGATTGACATTCCCTACATACTAGAATCGCAGCCTGATACTGCTGATGAAGTGGGCAGTTTTGGTACTGTAATTGGTAACAGGATTGATTTAAAGGTAATTAATGAATGTGTAATCATATCAATATTTTGCTCAAACTACTATTATGTAATTTAGTTATACAGTTAGGAATACAATATTAGGAATGCAGTTGTATAATCCATTGATGGCAACTTCCACATAGATGTTTCTCGGGAGTGCCTAATTTCTCTTTAAATATAAGGTATGAATTTAATTAATTTTTGATTAGCATAGTTTTGTATTTTACGCTAAGAAATAAACATTTATTTATTTATTATTAAAAAATTTCGAAAACTTCATCAACCACGATTGCTTGAAAATTGAAATGTGACTTGTATTGGAAGAGGCCGTGACATCCCAAGTGATTGAGTTGCAATGTTTCAAGTTACAATGTATCTTAATTATTCAGGAATAGAATTGACATGGGTTCTATTTCTCTATTCAATTGAATTGAATTGTAATTGCTTTATTTCGTGATATCACAAACACATGAAAATACAGTACAAGTGGTAATGGAAATCAACTGAAGTAAATTGAAAATAAAAAAGCATATTTTAACATTTCTCTACACATCAGTCACTAATAATTAGTATAATTTATATAATTATTATATAAAATGTAATTCATTAGTTACTAATTATATGTAATGTAATGTAATTTCATGAAATGTAATTCCCTCATAGGAATTGTTAAAGGATTTTACAGCAATTTTCTATCAAATTTTTCGTATTTAAATTTGAATTTTATTCTCAATACAAAAATACACACATACATGTCAGAACAGCAACAAAATAATAACTATTGCTTCATTCTCCTATAACACAATTGTTCATTAAGAAACAACAACAATTTTAAACTTATTGAGAACATTACATACCAGCACGTAAGATATAACTTATTTTTATAGGATATTAACCTGAGAACAAAGTCCTTGAGATACTGTTATTTGTAGGTCATCATCGTAGCTTTGATTCCATTTTTATTGAAAAAATGGTTTTTTAAACATTTTTTCTATTGTTTCTAGGAACCAATAGCAAAGTCAAGCAGTCCAGGAATAGCAGGCAGTGTGGAAGATGCTGGACTTGTACAGAAGAGGATGGATAACTCTAACAGGTATTTTGATGTGTTTATTATTATTATTAAATTACCAAAATTGTTGAAGGTTTTCGAAATCTCTCAATCACTATTGACAATGATAACAAAAGGAGAGTATGCCCAAAACTCTTCCTCTTCCAATTTATACAAACAGTCCAAATTCAGGTTGTCATAAAATAATCTTACTAAATCACCATTCAAAGTCATATAATAACTAATTACTCTTCCAACCGTTTTATTTTTTGAAATATTATTTATTTGTAACTCTTGTTCAATTCTTTCATTCTAATGTTGTTTAGCCTATTACTTTTCTAAAATGAAATAATCTCTAAAGTTTTCCGTTTATTCAATATGTTAATATTTTGAGAGCTTTATAATATAGCCTATCTTGACTATTTTATAAGTAAAATAAAATAATAATAAATAATGTTAAAATGCTACCTTTTAACATTATTTCACTCCAAGCAATTTCCTTTCCACCACGGTTTGTCCTAGTTATAACTTCAGATAGATTTATTCCCGGTTTTTCAGTCGCTCAATAGACAGTTTATGGATCCAATAGCACTATTGAATCAATAACCATGTGTTTTCAAACGCAAAAAAAAAGTTATTGATTCAAAAAGTTTATTGAACGACTGAAAAACCGGGCATTAGAATTTAAATCCAGGACTAGATTTAGAAATCGCAGCTAATTCTAAACAAAGCTAAATAAATTTAATAATAACATACACTGTCCACTAATCAAGGGATCTGGAGCTAGTCAGAAATTCTAATCATTCTAATTCTTATTCTTAATTCTTATAATTTAAACAAATGAAAACATACACAAAACAAGATATGAGACAAGATAAAAAAGTATGTACAATCATATTGAATAATTATTATCCATGTAGCCTACTCTTCCTTTTTTATAGAAAGCATTTTAGGACAAATCAATTTTCAATTTAGGCTCTACTCACACTTGGAAACTCAAATCGCGACTCGGATAACTAACATGTGTTTTCAAATGATGACGTTCAGACAGTAGCCTACGGTTGCAGGATCGTCGGATCGTCTGAGCGTCATCATTTGGTAAAACATTACGTTTGTTATTAGAGTCGCTCTGCTTCCACATTTGAGTTTCCCAGTGTGAGTAGAGCCTGAGATCTAAACTTGGTACTGTGTGAAAGGTGTCTTTAGGTCCAGTTTTTCCTCTTAAGCCTGGTTTTCTATTAGTAGAGTTAGTGGTGGCCTGAGTAACTAAATTTACCAATCTCTATTCGTGTGGTCTAAAATACTAACTCCACTGCACTAACTCTCCTACTTACTTGGTCGAGTAGCTGTTTCACTACAAATTTTGAGAAACAGTAGGTAACGTGGTTGTCTAAGTGTAGATGTAAACTCAAACACTCACTAGCCTGCACCCACTAGCAGACCACTCTACTGTTCGAATCTGTTTTATTGGGATAGTGCGTAGGCAGAGTGAGTGTAGCGATGGTGGGGAGGCGGCAGAGTACCATCCCACGGTGAGAGTTAGTATGTTACTCTACCAAAAACAAGCACTCCACCACTCAATTTCACTCTACTCTATGAACGTTTCATTGGGAGAGTTCACAGATGTTAGCATCGCCCAGGAACCGCAATTAATTCAACCCACTTTTTCAATGAAAAGCAGGCTTTAGGCTGTACTTTTGACTTTGGTGTAAAGTTTCTGGCGCGAAACAGGCCTTCCTGTTTTTTGGTTTCCAGCAGTCGTCATTCCCTGCGCCGTCCACTTTCTCTGTGTGCCAGCATAGCATGCGGCCAATCGCTTCGAGACACTATACTATAGCATGCATGAGAGTCGTACATAGTTGCCACCATCGACCAAGATTAGCGTGACATAAATAGAGCCCGGATGTTCAGGTATTGGTATTACTCTGAAATAGGCAAAAGGCAATTAAAACACAAAATAGGCGCTTTAAAATCGAAAAGGCATAGTGTATTCCTATACAGTTTTGGTAAATAATATAATATGAAAATTGAAAAACTTATATTCTCATCAAGGCAATATGATTAATATGTGTTCCTGAAGTTTTTGACTCTGAATATAGCTTTTCTTTCTGAAAGACAGTAAGTCATAGACTTATTCTCATGTACACAATCTTATATGCACGCTCGATTTTCTTTTTCCAGTCATCAAATACTTTTTTAATACTGTCAACGATTGAAAATTCATACATCATATTGGCAAAACATATAAAATAGGATGAAATAAGCTATTGATATTGAAATAGGCATTAACACCTGAAAAAGGCAGAATAGGCAAAATTAAGGCATTTTGCCTAACATCCGGGCTTTAGACAACTATATGGGCAGTCATTGTTTTTTCATGTTTTGTTTTTTAATTAAATTTATTTTTTTGTATGTTTTTAGGCACCTGAAAGGCAACTGGCTAGCCTACTGGGAACACGAAATAGGGCGGTCGGGCAAAGACACCCGGTTCAACGTGAAACAGATCAAGCTGCAGAGTTTCGGAGGTCACACAAACAGCATTCGTGCCCTGCACGTACTGGACAATGAGAACAGCTTCTTCAGCGCCAGCCGTGATAAGACTGTCAAGCTGTGGTCGTTGCGTAGTCAGGTATGTTAATAAAATTCACTCATTTTCAAATTTATTTCTTAAATTATACTGTATATTATCTAGATAAATAATCATTGCATAAATTTGTTCTATTGCATGGTTATTGTTTAATAATGACATCAATTATTCTATTCTTGAGTATTAATTACAATGAATCATTTACTTTGTTGCTGACCTCTGCATTGGCGTAACTCTAGGTTCAAGTAAAAAGGTAGAGTCTGAATCAAGATTTTCATAAGCAAAATACAATATTTTGCCAACCAATGGGAGTTACAAACCTACTTTTTAGGTTTGATGTTTTATTATGATTGTACTGATTTGTTTAGTGTTTGCCTGTCCATTACGTGATAGATGATCCTCTTCAATTTACTGAGATTTTTGGTTTTTTTTTTCTCGCAATAATTATAATTGAAAGAAAATCCTAATTAATTGTACCTTTAATAGCGGAAGTCTTCAGAGTATTATTTAGCAATCAATTGAGATTTTCGTTCAATATTAATTATTATGATTTAAAAGCATTGGAATAGTTGCAATATCTCATTTACTTCCATCTTCATATTACATATTTGCTGAATCTCTGTAATAATGTATCATGATGAGGAAATAAAAATTAGAGTTGACTTCAATGAAACGTTAAAGGCAGACTAATAACGAATGTTTTCGTAAACGTAAATTTTTACGAAAACATTCGTTATTTCGTAAACATTTACGTTTACGAAAACATTCGTTATTAGTCCCACAGAAACTATTGTATATTAGCACATTTTTCATCTTATACACTACTAAAACGTTTCTGTATAAATAATTGTAGATGTTTGTGAATTTGTATTCGTAGTAGTATTAGTTTTTGGAAAATCATTTATTTATTTTTATTGATGATAAAAAGCAATCGCATTAGTCACACAGAAACTATTGTATAAAGTATAATAAACTTTTTTTATCTTCTATTAACACAATTTTCACAACAAGAAAACAATCGTTATTAGTCCCACAGAAACTATTTTATAATAACACTTTTTTATCTTTTACCAACATAATTCTTTACAAATAACTGTAGATGTTTGTAAATTTGTATTTGTAGTAGTATTAGTTTTTTGGAAAGTAAATCATTTATTTATCTATTTATCTATCTATCTATATCTATCTATCTATCTATCTATCTATCTATCTATCTATCTATCTATCTATCTATCTATCTATTCATCTTATTCATCTATCTATTCATCTATTCATCTATCTAATCTATCTAATCAATCTATTCAATCTCTATCTAATCTCTATCTAATCTCTATTCAATCATTCAATCTCATCTAATCTCATCTAATCTCATCTAATCCATCTAATCTTATCTAATCTATCTAATCTATCCATTCAATCTTATATACGGTTGAGTGTTGATGAATGATGTCCTGTATATCCCTCCAGAATGGACATTTATATGTCCAAACTCACATTTCTTTGTAGATGCGAAATCATGTTGCAAATTGGTTTTATTTTCAATGACGTTAATTTCATTATAATATATATCATGAACTAGAACCTCAAGTCGACTTCAAATAACTAGGAATTAAACTTACACCTATATTTTCATTTAAAATCTCCCTTTATCCATGTTTTGTTCAGTGAATCCGAGAATTTTAATTACTATTTTAAAATGACGTTCAACAACCACTTCATCTAGAATTTAAGGATATACTTTTAATCTATAGCGAATAAAGTGAATATTCTATTCTATCTTCTATTCTAATCTATCTGGCCTTATCTATCTCATTTATTTATTCACGATTTGGCAGGGCGACGGCACCTCGACCACATCGCCCCAGTACACGTACAGCGGCCACCGCAAGTGCGTGGTGTCGCTGGCGTTTGTGTGGCGCGTGCGACTGGCGGCCAGCAGCGACAGCGCCGTCCACGTGTGGGACCCGTTCGTGGGTCGCCGGCTCGGCTACAGCTGTGCGCGGCTGGCGCCCGTCAACCTGGTCAGAGCGCTGCCGGCCCCGAGCGCCTGTTCGCCTGCTTCGCCACCACGGACTTTTCGCTGTCAACCGTTTTGACGCCAGGACGGCCGCGGGGTTGGGGTGACATTAAGGTGAGATAAAGTAAAGTTAAGAATATTATTGTAAGATCTAGGGATAGTGCAACTTTTTCTCCCTGAGGGAAACCTGTTGATGCCCGAGTGCATAGAGGCAGCATTTCTGAGGGAGAAAAAGTTGCACTTTAGTCCCGGTGGATAATACAAGATTTCTTCCTTCCACCCACATTAACAGTACATATGGAAATATATAATTCAATTTCACTCTTCTAATGCAATCGTGTACAATGCTTTGATTTTTTAGGTTAGCTTTGACTGGCTGGTGATGTTCTATGTGTTAGCCGCTTCCTCTGTGAGTTTCTGTCGTTGCATCCCATTTGTTGGTGTTATTTCAATTTTCAGTTATTGTTATTTCAATTATTTCTTGTGATGTACTATCTTTTCTTATTTCTTGATATTCTCTGAATTATTCTCTCTGTTTCTTCCCATCTTAGTTTTCAATTCAGTTTTGTTTTTTCTTTGTTTTTGCCGTTGTTCTCATAGTTTCCGCTATGGTTTTGAAACATAACCTATACCAATATAACCAAGCTTTCTAACTCCGAACAGTGTATTTGAAGTACTGTGTACTGCCTTTGGCACTGATTTCCAATGGTTGAGTCTCAAACATTAGTCGTAAAATATCATAGAGATGCTTCCCATGTTATTTAAATGGAGTTACTTGTCCCTGGGGAGTAAAGTGACCACTAGGAGAAAAAGTGATACTTTAGCATTCGATTCCAGGAGGCAAGTGCGACTCGTAGATAGCAGGGTGGATAAAAGTGTTTTCATTGGATTATCATTATCTAGAATAGATTATCACAACAGAATTTAATGATATTAAATTTTTGGGTATTTTCGTTGACAGAAACCTGACTTGGGAGGCTCATATCAACTATATCTCTAGTAAACCATCTAGAGTTATTTACTTGATTAGACAATTGAAACCCTGCGTCCCTGACAATTATTTGAGGTCAGCTTACTTTGCTTTCTTCCAAAGTATTGCATCATATGGTATTCTATTGTGGGGTAATAGTAAGCACATTGAAAGAGTCTTGGCTGCTACAGAAAAGGGTGGTCAGAGTACAACGAGTGCTCACAGATTAGCTCATGCTCAGCCAATTTTTATAGAACTCAAAATAATGACTGTAGTAAATTGGTATATATTATTGTGCCTTATTACATATAAAAGAAACTTACAACATTTTAAATTGAGACTTGACAGGCATTTGTATAACATTACAAATTGTAATAGAACGATATTCCTCTGTCATCGTCTAACCAAAACTGCCAGAAGTTATGACACAATTGGGTATCAAACATCCAACAAACTACCTATAGACCGCCACAAGAGACAGAAAAAATTTCAAAAGTACGTTGTCTAACTGGCTTTTGTTAAAACTCCATTTTATTGCATCAATGATTGCCTTGAAAATGTAATTGTTGCTTGTAGATCTTCTGTTCTATTTGTCAGTATTATGCACTTACATTATGTACTGTAGCTGATATAGAGGCATTGCTTAATGTAGTTATTATTCTGTTTTCTTTTACCTGTGTATAAATTGACTTTGTCTTTGTTCAATGAATGTGTGACAATAAAATCATATTTATTTATTTTATTTATTTATTTGATTAAATATCAAGGTAAGATAAAATTAAATTGGTGGCTGCCTGCTGGCAATTTGAGTCCAAGATGGTTGTTGCGAGCCCGCCAGTTTGCGAGATGTAGCTCTTCAAAGTTCATAGATGCCTGTGTGAAGGTGGTCAGTAGAAACAAGATAGGCTATTCGCTTTATACACGTTGGGGCTTATGGCTTGGTTTCACGATTCCAGTAGACGTTCAGGTTACTGGAGGCAGGTTACCTGAAGCAGGTAAACTGAACCGTGAGACCACTTACTTGAACAGGTTACTGGCTTATTCAGGTTACCTGCCTCCCTATTGGCTTAGCCAGTCGACCTGTCGAGTAGACTACTTGAACAGGTCGGTCTTCCCAACCAATCAAAATGCTCGTCTGTCACTGGAGGTGTTGAGGTTATGTTCTAATTGGGTTTGCTTTCAGTCAGTTCGTATTGTTCATTCTGTTTTTACTGTTTGAATGATATAAATATCAATATCAACGAAATATCGGATTCAAAATATCGATATTTATGCGTCAAATATGATGTTCTGCGTCATTACTGGCAATATTCTTTTTTGTCGTGTGACCAGAGCAGAGGCAGGCTGCCAGGCAGGTAACCTGCCTCTGCCTCCAGGCAGCTAACCTGCCTCCAGTAACCTGAACGTCTACTGGAATCGTGAAACCAAGCCATTAGGGATATCGAAGGCGAACATAGCGGAATTTTCGTGAAATAATTCGGGTGATTTAACATGGGAAAGGCTATTGATTAGAATAATAATCAGAATGAATATTTTTGTTCAAATACCCAGTATATGAATGTTCAAATTCGTTCATTTTATCCTTTATTGTGTTTTATTTCATTAAAATACAGAGTGATTCAAAAAGAATACCACAACTTTAAAACTTTGTATTTAATGAAAGAAATATAATAGAACCTTCTGTTATACATCATTTCAAAGAGTAATTAAAAGTTTGCCCACCATCAAGCAGTTCAGAGACAATATGACCCTCCAGACACTCGAGCAATATCAACCGAAAACCTCCTCAAACTCTTTCCATTTTACTGTAGCATATCAGGCGCAACAGTTTGATAATCTGCTGTTATTTTGTTTCAAATCATCAATATCCAATTCACCATTGATGATTTGAACAAGAATAATAGCAGCCATCCAAACTGTTACGCCTGACATGCAGATAGTGTGAACAAGTTTGAGGGAGGTTTCATTGATATTGCTCGAGTGTCTGAGGTCATCGGAAACATCCTGAACTTGTTTGTAGAGTGAAAACTCTTTAAATACTCTTTGTAATGATGTATAACAGAAGGTTCTATGATGTTTCTTTCATAACATACGAATTTTTGAAGTTGTGGTATTTTTTTTGAATCACCCAGTATATGTGTTTTTACATACATACATATCCGTGTCCCGTTCCAGCTAGTGCCGGGTCTGGGTATGAACAATGCCTCTCCATCTTCTTCGGTCTTGCCACCATCGTTCGTCCTCAACCTGCCGCCATCTGTATCCTCTCTTCTCCACTTCGTTGACCACTGCGTCTTTCCACCGTCATCGAGGTCGTCCTCTTGGTCTCCTTCCTTCAATCCTCATCTCTTCCTTGAAGAGATGAAGATTTTCATTGGAAGCCGATCCTCTCCCATTCTCTTCATATGACCAAACCAGCGTATTCTCATGTTTTCTATCTTCCCTCTTATGCTTTCCATGTTCAGTTCTCTTCTTATATGTGTTTTTATTATATTCAATTATGTTTTAGGTGTCGTTGAACGCGACGGGAGGTGTGATTCGTTGTATGGCGGTTTCGCAAGGCAAGCACTGGGTGGCGTTGGGCCAGGCCAGTGGCCAGCTCACCATTCTCGATCTCAGGACAGGCACTGTGCTCGCTTCGTGGCGGGGTCATGAGGGAGAGGTTAGCTCCGTTTTGTTATTTCTCATTGAATATTGTTTTATTTTATGAAAGGTAATACAGCACATGGTTAAGGTACACTGGAAACAGCACAAGACAAGATGAGATTAATATGCTTTTAGTTTACAGTACTTCACATAAGTTGTTTATGCAGCGCTAACACACACCGACGGTCAGAGCTGCCGCTCGGCGCGCCATGTGAAATACTGAGACAAAATGTTTAGGACTAACTTGTCATCTTGTCTTGCTTTGACTAACGAGATATTAGCTATGAAGCAACACACACCGATTAGTCATTGCATCGTGCATGCTGTCACAAGCAACTATGAATTACTGTGACCAAACGTGACTAATCTTGTCTTGTCTTGTTTACTTGACCAACTGCACGCCCAGCCTTATAGTGCTTGAAGACCCCTGAGTCTAGAGACAGTACCCCTCCACTTTCCGAGCTAGCAAATCACAAGTCACAATACTAACGCTCATTTCTATGATATTGATGAACAGATAAATTTCTGATTATTTCTTCTACTTGTAGATAATCCAAGTTAACACTAATTGAATTTTCTCTTAATGCCAAAAAATTAAAACCATAAGATCTGGTCAGAGCCTTACTATTGTATTATGAATTTTATCAATATATTCACAGTGATTGCGTTCATTTCCAACTTAGGTTGAAATGAGAGCTCGACGAGCTGTCCCAGACTCAAAATGGGTGGCTACTGTAGCATTGACAACCGTTTGCATCCTGACAGGTTAGTAAAGAAGCATAGAGAGCCCTTAGTTCATAGTGTCGAGGCTACGGTGGCCACCCGTTTTAGTCTAGGACTTGGCTAAATCCCGAGCTCATGAACCGGCCCTTAATGTTCAAAAATTAAAAACCAGAAAATCTGTCAGAGCCTTACTGTTGTTGTATGAAATTTTGAATAATAGAGTATTCATGCCAGATTTCGTTCATTTGCTAAATTTTTATGTTCCATACAATAGACCAAGACTAAATATGCTATTTCAGATACAGTTTGTCTGAACCACTCTCCATTTCAACTCCTACCTAAACAGCACAATGAGACTGTACAATAGACTCAACCCAATCCTTGATCCTCTTTTTTGACTGCTACAATACATTCAGGAATAAGCCCTTGTGTTCGTTATAAATTAACGAAAATTCTTTTCACATACTTATCCGCTGTTTGAATTCATTGATTCAGACATAATCGAGGCAAAAATGCTGGGATAAATTTGAATTTCCAAAATTATTCTTGGAATTTTCAGCACCTTTTGATTATGTTATCAGTCATCGTGAGATATTGCAGAGTTATTTGAGTTACGTACATGTGATGGACTAATCTTAATATTGCTTTAAAGTGAAGTCTTCTAGTTTTTAAAATTGCTTACTCTAAATATTGCTCAATAATTTTTTTGTTTGTCAATGGCTCAACAACCCTATGTGGGCTTAGGCCTACCAGCTGGTTGCCAGTTTCACATCCACTTGACTGAATCAGCAGAGGTGAATGATCAATAATTAATGTTTTTTTAATACTTTTTTCATTATCTTTGTAGGTTTTGCAATTGGCTGCTGTGGATGATCAGACAATAGTGAGTTCGTCTCTAGACCAGGCCGTGTCCGTATGGAATGCGGCCGATGGAAAACTCATCTGTCACATGAAGTATGTACCGTATATACTTTCTAGAAACTTCCGTAATTATTCTTCTGTTTCCACATTACTGTTCACCTGTTTCATAAACTATAGTGCCGGGTTTCACGAAGATTGGTCAAATATTTAACGATGTTCAAACGCATCAACAGATGAAAGGGTTATTATCACACTATGCGAAAATTCTAGGCTAGATCAGGGCGGCACGCGGTTAGTCAAAGACAAGACAAGACAAAGACGAGATTAGTCTGGCTGAAAGTCATGTTCCAGCATTGTGATAAGGGTAATTCACATAGATTACCACCTTATCTGTGGTCATAGTATTCGTTATGTTGCTTGGTGAAGCAGCACACACTGGGATGTGCAACACACTGATCTGACTAATCGGTGTGTTGCGCTTCAGCAAAGCAGTTACATTGGAATGGTATGACCTAACGTGACTAATCTTGCCTTGTCTTGTCTTGACTAAATCAGTGGTGTACGCCTAGTAGCCCTTGCTGTTCACCTGTTTACTTAAACTCTAATGCTGGGTTTCGGGTTTTAGACCAGATTGGTCAAATATTTAACGATGTTCAAACACATCAACAGACGAAAGGTTATTCTATCACACTATGCGAAAATTTGACTCGTCAATTTTTAGGTGTGCCGCAGAAAATTGATCTGCCAATGCATTGCTATATTAGCATTTTATCCGGCTGGTTAGGTTAATAACGAACACCGAAATTCATACTTAAAAGATCAGCTGGAGTTTCCGTTTTCCTTTGTAACAATTTTTTTACCGTGGGTGCTTTGGCTTTTTTTTTGGACATGACGATTAAATTCTATTTGACCAAGGTTGGTGAATCCCAGCATAACATTTGTACGTTGAAATCACCAAATTCATCTAAGCAACCTTGAATACAGCTGACTGTATATGCTCATGATTAATATTCATGTTTATCATCTAATGCCTGAGTTTGTAATAGATTTATGATCTGTACTGTTGAATAACCATGTGTTTAAATGAAAAGTTATTGATAGTTTATTGAACGACTATCAATAAATACAAAATGAATTTTTGAATAACTCACCGATGTTAATGGGCTATGAATCTGTGGCCAGTGTTTTATTGCTTCACATAAGCAATTGATGTGATATTGTGACTAGAACGTGACTAATCTCGTCATCTATCTTGGGCTCTTAAATCAATAATTTCGCAGGATAACCATATTTGTGTATGTTTCAATCAATTTTAAGTTGTCTGACAAATCTGATCTGTGTGCATGTGGTACGCCGTAATTACTTGCTATGTATTATGACATTTCTATCCGGCTGTTTTGTATTTTTTCATGTGCATATTGATTTATCCAGTAAATCACATTAATCACACTTCAACAATGGAATGGTGATTTTTGAACTTTCACATGTAGTAAACTGTCAATGATTTTTTACTGTGAAACAATCATTGACGCCTTACTGCTGGCTACAACCACTCTAACGGTACTATACAGATATGTTTATTCAATTGTTCATTAGAAAATGTTATTTTGCACTGTACTTTACGGTCATCAATGATAAAAAATGATCTTATCTATCTATCTAATACAAATCGTCAAATTAAATCAATGTCACTGTACATACGGATTTATTGACCAACTAGTTTTTGGTGATTTTAAAAAGTATTAAATACTGTTTCATCACAATGTTGAATTATTGAAGTATTGTTTACGAGTTTCAATTCATTTTTTTCGATGTCATGTTCTATTCACGTTCTATTTGTTGTGATGGATCCAAGACAGCTGTACTCCAAGGAAATACTTTGCAGAATACACAGAAATCCAGCCAGCTTCCAAACCAGAAACCATAACCACAACACCAGATACAGGAACCTTCTTATCACTAATGTTGCTTGGAAGGCACTATATCAAAGACACTTCAATCATCTAGCCCCAAAATTATGTAATCTACTTCCTGAAAACATAAACATATAACTCAATTTCAACAATTCAAAGCAATAGTACAAAATAGGTTAATAAGAAAAAGAAGACGGAGAATAGAGAAACAGTACCTCAAAACCATTTATAGTATCACTTACTCAGTAACTCCCGTCAGATACACTGAGTTAATAGTTAATAGGGCAATCAGCACATATGGATCATATGGATTGTTCACTCTATGCAAAGAATAGGTTCAATGCACACCGAAACAGCTGCTTTAGGTGTGTATTGACTATTTGTTTCTATAGAGTAGACGATCATATGATACAAAAGTTGCTTATTGCTCATGTTGCGTCTGGTGTACAGCTGCCTAAGGGTCTCCCTGCACCAATAACAAAAGACTTCATACTATAAAAATCACATAACATAGAAATCATACACACACAAGACTACGACTCACTAACATTTACATTAGTCCGTGCAACCTTGTAATATTGCAGTATTACGTTTATGGGGCGTGCATTTGCCGGATCTACTCATGTAGAATCTAACCCATGACCTAATGACCTTTTAAAAATTATTCATCACCTCAGTAAAAAACATTTAAATAGTAATTGAAGTGTGTGGGATAATTTTTCCATTCATGTAGTTTTGATAGAATAAGAGATGTAACAAACAAGAGAGAGAGCGCAGAAAGAGAGCCAGCCTACTGTGAGTGAGGAGTAATGAATAAAATGAGTGGAGCGAAACTTGGCAACAGCGCTTCCGATATCCTTACAACAAATAGCATTGCCATTTAACGCTTACTGCAAACTAAGGTTTGAATGACTATAATTACTATCACTCAAAAATCTCATAATTCAAATATTTGTTGTTTTTTCATCGGAGTAGGTCAATTTTCCAAACAAACACATGTACTGTAACATTTTTGCTTATGATTTTTTTACTAACAAATCTTTGTATTATTAACTGTAAATATTTTTGAATTTGTATTTGTAATAGTTATAGGTTTTATTGGAAAATGAATCATTCTTTATTTATTATTCAATTTAACATCTTAACTTTTGTTTGTTGCAGGGGCCCCACCGAGCCATTCCACTGTCTCTCGGTGCAGGGCGGTGAGTTGATCTCGGGCACCACGGCCAACCGAGTGGGGGTGCACACAGCGTTCGACGCCTCCGCCACCTACACCTCCACGCGCCTACGCACCGACTCCCTGAAAGGGGTGCTCACCGTCATGGAAGTGTTGCCTCTCAATCGACTCATACTGCTCGGCGCAGACACGGGTGCTATCAGTCTCATTTGCTAACAATATTTACCTTATACCTTCGCACTTGGTGTACTGCTCTGAGCCAGCTGATTTTGTGGCGTGAATGGAGATCAAGAGGTTATGGTGGTTCGAAAAGCATGTAGCTTTTTAAAAAATACCAATAGAATTGCTGAATTTAACATGTAGAAGGTTAGGCTAGGCGTAGAGGTTAAGTCAAGGAGAAGAGATTGACACGTCAGTACCATAGTGGAAGCAGCACACCGATGCAATGACTAATCTGTGTGTTTTGCTTCATAAGCAACTATGAAAGTACTGTGACTAACGTGACTAATCTCGTCTTGAGTGTTGTCTTGACTAACCGGTGTACGCCTAGCTTTAGGGTAAAGTGAATAGAATAGAAGGTAGTGTTTATGCACATCTCAAGCCAGTCCATACTGGATACAGATACTGTATAATCACAGTGTGGCCATTCGATGTATAGTAAGGATAGAGAAACTATTTTTATTTTCAGATAAATGATTTTTAATACCATTCCTCTTGAAGGAAGTTTGGCAAAATGTGATTGAATGGGTTCAAATTCGCTTTCAAGTCCCTAACAGAATTTAAAAGTACGACAGTTGCGGGGGAAAAATGTTCCAAAACACTGTTATGGGCCTTTTCACAGCAATGGTCACATTGCGATTGTACAGTCTCTGTAGGATTGTCTGATAATGTGAAAACAAAGGTAAATAGAATACAAAGTAGTTTACTGCTCTGAGCCAGCTGATTTTGTGACGTGGAGATCAAGAGCTATGGTGGCTCGAAAAGCATGCAGCTTTTTTAAAAGTACCAATAGAATTGCTGAATTTAACATGTAGCAGGTTAGGCTAGGCGTACACCGGTTAGTCAAGACAAGACAAGATTAGTCACGTTTAGTCACAGTAATTCACATAGTTGCTTATGAAGCAGCACACACCGATGCAATGACTAATCGGTTTGTGTTGCTTCATAAGCAACTATGTGAAGTACTGTGACTAATCTCGTCTTGTCTTGTCTTGACTAACCGGTGTACGCCTAGCCTAAGACTATTGATCTCAAGTAACGTCACACTGATCTGCTGAATGTTACTTGCTACTTTGCATTATCCCCGTGAACAATACCTTGTATTCTATTTACGGTACCATCAATTTTTCCAATGTAGAATCATGCACTTGTTGAAATTGCAACACAATTCTCAGCTGAACATTTCTGTGATAAAAACAGTCGGGAACAATATGATTGTAGATGAACTATTCTATTTCTATTGTTCTACATTAGTCGTTATCAACGTATGATTTTCATGTCTTAACATTGTAAATATCAAGTTTTCATCTGTACGAGCTGTTTAAGGTATGTGTCCGGTTTTTACTATTGGTTCATTTTTTAACGAATTTCCTATAAATTGAAAAATCTTTGAATTGAACAGCTGACTTTTAACCTGCCTACACTCTTGACGTGCATAAAACGTCTCGCTTGGATATTATTTAATTCATTTACTGTTTTATCAGATAGATGTTTACGAGTCTATCGTATATCGCAATAAAATTTATTTAATTTAACAAGAGAAAAAATTGAAATTAGGAAAATGTTTGGTGTGTGGGCAGGTTTCAAGTCAGCTGTTTAATTCAAAGTTATTTTTTAAAATCCAAGTTATTAATTGCTAATCTTGTAATGTTCAAATTGCTTTGGGTAGCTATTAGTTTTTTCTTCTCATTCCGTATTTTCTCTATCTTTTTTACTATCTTCTTCCCCTTCCTCACTATTTTTCTTCTTGTTCATTCTTTTTCTATTTCTTGAAGAGTGAAAGAAAATTATTAATCCTACTTTTTTGAACTATAATTTGAGCTTTATTAAGTACCCAGCTCCTTTTATTAGCTATTTTTTATCATTTTATTGAATGAATGAATGTAAGCTTCAAGCTATAAAATAAGTGATTCACTGGTACAAATACCAGGACCTTTTTTGGAATGGTTTTCAACTTTTTTAATTTAAATATTTAATCTCACTATTGCACCAATTTTATTTGTTAATGAGTATTGTCTATCTCTTGTGATATTTTATTCCTGATGAATTATTTATTTAATACTGTGATTCACTTATTTTGTAAGATTTCACCAACCCAATAATTGTAGTACGTTAGAGCTATAGGTTTGGTAATATTATGGTTTTATTATAAGAATACATCACATTGATAATTACAGTCAATTTTTGCACCAATTTAGTTGTATTTGTCAAATAATCACCAATTAAGTCGTTTTAATATATTTTTTAGAATCTATAGTAGGCTGTGTATCACATTGTCAAGTTTAGTAAGATGTAGGATAAATAATGTCTATCAACTCTCCTATATTGTGAAATTTGATGAATTTTATTTAAGCTTAGTCAACATTTTCCAATGTTATCAGTTCCTGTATTCGTATTGATATTACAGTATATATATAATCTGTAGAATTCCTGTTACGTGTAATTAATTCTATCTGTTGGATCAATGTTTTGTATTTCATCAAAACTGGAACATTCATAAACCTAAAATTAATTATTGTTTCTGAATAGCCTACCGTAGTTAATCTGTTTTCCTTTAAATCAATATACTACAAAATATTGAAGTTCTAAACAAGGATATGTCATTGAATTAACGAAATTCGCTCTTTTACAGGAGATAGAAGCAAATGTCATTTTCCTCTCTCAGTTTTCCATTGAGAGAAAGGAGACGTGCTCTTTTGATCTAGATATCTGCATCTGATAGACGAAATTCGCTCCCGTTCAGGAGACACAAGCATTTGAAAGTCGGAATTTTCCTCTCTCAGCTTTCGCATGAGAGCAGAAAGAGGTGTACTATTCTCAGCTAAATATCTCTGCTTGTATAGTAGAGAAAAGTCTCATATTATGTGTGTACACTTGTTAGGCCATGCTCTATCCATAGCCCAAATATCAAGCAAATCTGAGAGATTTTCATTTTTTGGCTAAAAAAACGCATGATGTATACATCATGATTTTTAGCAAAAAATGAAAAATTCTCAAAATCGCTCAAAATAACGTATAAGATAGTACTTGAAGAGCTGAACAAGAATCTGTCAACAAAATTAAAAAATTCGCTTCCGTTCAGGAGATATGAGCATTTGAAAGTCGGAATTTTCCTCTTTCAGCTTTTGCTTGAGAGCAGAAAGAGGTGTACTATTCTCAGCTAAATATCTCTGCTTGTATAGTAGAGAAAAGTCTCATATTATGTGTGTACACTTGTTAGGCCATGCTCTATCCATAGCCCAAATATCAAGCAAATCTGAGAGATTTTCATTTTTTGGCTAAAAACGCATGATGTATACATCATGATTTTTAGCAAAAATGAAAAATTCTCAAAATCGCTCAAAATAACGTATAAGATAGTACTTGAAGAGCTGAACAAGAATCTGTCAACAAAATTAAAAATTCGCTTCCGTTCAGGAGATATGAGGATTTGAAAGTCGGAATTTTCCTGTATCAGTTTGTGCCTGAGAGCAGAGAGAGGTGTACTATTCTCAGCTAAATATCTCTGCTTGTATAGTAGAAAAGTCTCATATTATGTGTGTACACTTGTTAGGCCATGCTCTATCCATAGCCCAAATATAAAGCAAATCTGAGAGATTTTCATTCATAGGCTAAAACAACGCAAGATGTAAACATCATGCTTTTTAGCAAAAAATGAAAAATTCTCAAAATTGCTCAAAATAACGTATAAGATAGTACTTGACGAGCTGAACAAGAATCTGTCAACAAAATTAAAAATTCGCTTCCGTTCAGGAGGTATGAGCATTTGAAAGTCGGAATTTTCCTCTTTCAGCTTTTGCTTGAGAGCAGAAAGAGGTGTACTATTCTCAGCTAAATATCTCTGCTTGTATAGTAGAGAAAAGTCTCATATTATGTGTGTACACTTGTTAGGCCATGCTCTATCCATAGCCCAAATATCAAGCAAATCTGAGAGATTTACATTTTATGGCGAACAGGACGAATGAAGTATACATCATGATTTTTTGAAAAAAATGAAAAATTCTCAAAATAACGTATAAGATAGTACTTGAAGTGCTGAACAACAATCTGTCAACAAAATTGAAAAATTCGCTTCCGTTCAGGAGATATGAGCATTTGAAAGTCGGAATTTTCCTCTTTCAGCTTTTGCTTGAGAGCAGAAAGAGGTGTACTATTCTCAGCTAAATATCTCTGCTTGTATAGTAGAGAAAAGTCTCATATTATGTGTGTACACTTGTTAGGCCATGCTCTATCCATAGCCCAAATATCAAGCAAATCTGAGAGATTTTCATTTTTTGGCTAAAAAAACGCATGATGTATACATCATGATTTTTAGCAAAAAATGAAAAATTCTCAAAATCGCTCAAAATAACGTATAAGATAGTACTTGAAGAGCTGAACAAGAATCTGTCAACAAAATTGAAAAATTCGCTTCCGTTCAGGAGATATGAGCATTTGAAAGTCGGAATTTTCCTCTTTCAGCTTTTGCTTGAGAGCAGAAAGAGGTGTACTATTCTCAGCTAAATATCTCTGCTTGTATAGTAGAGAAAAGTCTCATATTATGTGTGTACACTTGTTAGGCCATGCTCTATCCATAGCCCAAATATCAAGCAAATCTGAGAGATTTTCATTTTTGGCTAAGAAGGCGCATGATGTATAGATCATGATTTTTATCAAAAAATGAAAAATTCTCAAAATCGCTCAAAATAGCGTATAAGATAGTACTTGAAGAGCTGACCAAGAATCTGTCAACAAAATTCCAAAATTAGCTTCCGTCCAGGAGGCATGAGCACTTGAAAGACGGAATTTTCCTCTTTCAGCTTTTGCTTGAGAGCAGAAAGAGGTGAACTATTCTCACCTAATTATATCTGCTTGTATAGTAGAGAAAAGTCTCATATTATGTGTGTACACTTGTTAGGCCATGCTCTATCCATAGCCCAAATATCAAGCAAATCTGAGAGATTTTCATTTTTTGGCTAAAAAAACGCATGATGTATACATCATGATTTTTTGCAAAAAATGAAAAATTCTCAAAATTGCTCAAAATAACGTATAAGATAGTACTTGAAGAGCTGAACAAGAATTTGTCATCAAAATGGAAAAATTCGCTCCCGTTCAGGAGATATGAGCATTTGAAAGTCGGAATTTTCCTCTTTCAGCTTTTGCTTGAGAGCAGAAAGAGGTGTACTATTTTCAGCTAAATATCTCTGCTTGTATAGTAGAGAAAAGTCTCATATTATGTGTGTACACTTGTTAGGCCATGCTCTATCCATAGCCCAAATATCAAGCAAATCATGATTTTTAGCAAAAAATGAAAAATTCTCAAAATCGCTCAAAATAACGTATAAGATAGTACTTGAAGAGCTGAACAAGAATCTGTCAACAAAATTAAAAAATTCGCTTCCGTTCAGGAGATATGAGCATTTGAAAGTCGGAATTTTCCTCTTTCAGCTTTTGCTTGAGAGCAGAAAGAGGTGTACTATTCTCAGCTAAATATCTCTGCTTGTATAGTAGAGAAAAGTCTCATATTATGTGTGTACACTTGTTAGGTCATGCTCTATCCATAGCCCAAATATCAAGCAAATCTGAGAGATTTTCATTTTTTGGCTAAAAAAACGCATGATGTATACATCATGATTTTTAGCAAAAAATGAAAAATTCTCAAAATCGCTCAAAATAACGTATAAGATAGTACTTGAAGAGCTGAACAAGAATCTGTCAACAAAATAAGAAAATTCGCTTCCGTTCAGGAGATATGAGCATTTGAAAGTCGGAATTTTCCTCTTTCAGCTTTTGCTTGAGAGCAGAAAGAGGTGTACTATTCTCAGCTAAATATCTCTGCTTGTATAGTAGAGAAAAGTCTCATATTATGTGTGTACACTTGTTAGGTCATGCTCTATCCATAGCCCAAATATCAAGCAAATCTGAGAGATTTTCATTTTTTGGCTAAAAAAACGCATGATGTATACATCATGATTTTTAAAAATGAAAAATTCTCAAAATCGCTCAAAATAACGTATAAGATAGTACTTGAAGAGCTGAACAAGAATCTGTCAACAAAATTAAAAATTCGCTTCCGTTCAGGAGATATGAGCATTTGAAAGTCAGATTTTCCTCTTTCAGCTTTTGCTTGAGAGCAGAAAGAGGTGTACTATTCTCAGCTAAAGATCTCTGCTTGTATAGTAGAGAAAGGTCTCATATTATGTGTGTACACTTGTTAGGCCATGCTCTATCCATAGCCCAAATATCAAGCAAATCTGAGAGATTTTCATTTTGGCTAAAAACGCATGATGTATACATCATGATTTTAGCAAAAATGAAAAATTCTCAAAATCGCTCAAAATAACGTATAAGATAGTACTTGAAGAGCTGAACAAGAATCTGTCAACAAAATTAAAAAATTCGCTTCCGTTCAGGAGATATGAGCATTTGAAAGTCGGAATTTTCCTCTTTCAGCTTTTGCTTGAGAGCAGAAAGAGGTGTACTATTCTCAGCTAAATATCTCTGCTTGTATAGTAGAGAAAAGTCTCATATTATGTGTGTACACTTGTTAGGCCATGCTCTATCCATAGCCCAAATATCAAGCAAATCTGAGAGATTTTCATTTTTTGGCTAAAAAAACGCATGATGTATACATCATGATTTTTATCAAAAAATGAAAAATTCTAAAAATCGCTCAAAATAACGTATAAGATAGTACTTGAAGAGCTGAACAAGAATCTGTCAACAAAATTAAAAAATTCGCTTCCGTTCAGGAGATATGAGCATTTGAAAGTCGGAATTTTCCTCTTTCAGCTTTTGCTTGAGAGCAGAAAGAGGTGTACTATTCTCAGCTAAATATCTCTGCTTGTATAGTAGAGAAAAGTCTCATATTATGTGTGTACACTTGTTAGGCCATGCTCTATCCATAGCCCAAATATCAAGCAAATCTGAGAGATTTTCATTTTTTGGCTAAAAACGCATGATGTATACATCATGATTTTAACAAAAATGAAAAATTCTCAAAATCGCTCAAAATAACGTATAAGATAGTACTTGAAGAGCTGAACAAGAATCTGTCAACAAAATTAAAAAATTCGCTTCCGTTCAGGAGATATGAGCATTTGAAAGTCGGAATTTTCCTCTTTCAGCTTTTGCTTGAGAGCAGAAAGAGGTGTACTATTCTCAGCTAAATATCTCTGCTTGTATAGTAGAGAAAAGTCTCATATTATGTGTGTACACTTGTTAGGCCATGCTCTATCCATAGCCCAAATATCAAGCAAATCTGAGAGATTTTCATTTTTTGGCTAAAAAAACGCATGATGTATACATCATGATTTTTAGCAAAAAATGAAAAATTCTCAAAATCGCTCAAAATAACGTATAAGATAGTACTTGAAGAGCTGAACAAGAATCTGTCAACAAAATTGAAAAATTCGCTTCCGTTCAGGAGATATGAGCATTTGAAAGTCGGAATTTTCCTCTTTCAGCTTTTGCTTGAGAGCAGAAAGAGGTGTACTATTCTCAGCTAAATATCTCTGCTTGTATAGTAGAGAAAAGTCTCATATTATGTGTGTACACTTGTTAGGCCATGCTCTATCCATAGCCCAAATATCAAGCAAATCTGAGAGATTTTCATTTTTTGGCTAAAAAAACGCATGATGTATACATCATGATTTTTAGCAAAAAATGAAAAATTCTCAAAATCGCTCAAAATAACGTATAAGATAGTACTTGAAGAGCTGAACAAGAATCTGTCAACAAAATTGAAAAATTCGCTTCCGTTCAGGAGATATGAGCATTTGAAAGTCGGAATTTTCCTCTTTCAGCTTTTGCTTGAGAGCAGAAAGAGGTGTACTATTCTCAGCTAAATATCTCTGCTTGTATAGTAGAGAAAAGTCTCATATTATGTGTGTACACTTGTTAGGCCATGCTCTATCCATAGCCCAAATATCAAGCAAATCTGAGAGATTTTCATTTTTGGCTAAAAACGCATGATGTATACATCATGATTTTTAGCAAAAGATGAAAAAGTCTCAAAATCGCTCAGAATAACGTATAAGATAGTACGTGAAGAGCTGAACAAGAATCTGGCAACAAAATTAAAAATTCGCTTCCGTTCAGGAGATATGAGCATTGAAAGTCGGAATTTTCCTCTTTCAGCTTTTGCTTGAGAGCAGAAAGAGGTGTACTATTCTCAGCTAAATATCTCTGCTTGTATAGTAGAGAAAAGTCTCATATTATGTGTGTACACTTGTTAGGCCATGCTCTATCCATAGCCCAAATATCAAGCAAATCTGAGAGATTTTCATTTTTTGGCTAAAAAAACGCATGATGTATACATCATGATTTTTTGCAAAAAATGAAAAATTCTCAAAATCGCTCAAAATAACGTATAAGATAGTACTTGAAGAGCTGAACAAGAATCTGTCAACAAAATTGAAAAATTCGCTTCCGTTCAGGAGATATGAGCATTTGAAAGTCGGAATTTTCCTCTTTCAGCTTTTGCTTGAGAGCAGAAAGAGGTGTACTATTCTCAGCTAAATATCTCTGCTTGTATAGTAGAAAAAGTCTCATATTATGTGTGTACACATGTTAGGCCATGCTCTATTTGTAGCCCAAATATCAAGCAAATCTGAGATATTCATTTTTGGCTAAAAACGCATGATGTATACATCATGATTTTAGCAAAAATGAAAAATTCTCAAAATCGCTCAAAATAACGTATAAGATAGTACTTGAAGAGCTGAACAAGAATCTGTCAACAAAATTAAAAATTCGCTTCCGTTCAGGAGATATGAGCATTTGAAAGTCGGAATTTTCCTCTTTCAGCTTTTGCTTGAGAGCAGAAAGAGGTGTACTATTCTCAGCTAAATATCTCTGCTTGTATAGTAGAGAAAAGTCTCATATTATGTGTGTACACTTGTTAGGCCATGCTCTATCCATAGCCCAAATATCAAGCAAATCTGAGAGATTTTCATTTTTGGCTAAAAACGCATGATGTATACATCATGATTTTAACAAAAATGAAAAATTCTCAAAATCGCTCAAAATAACGTATAAGATAGTACTTGAAGAGCTGAACAAGAATCTGTCAACAAAATTAAAAATTCGCTTCCGTTCAGGAGATATGAGCATTTGAAAGTCAGATTTTCCTCTTTCAGCTTTTGCTTGAGAGCAGAAAGAGGTGTACTATTCTCAGCTAAATATCTCTGCTTGTATAGTAGAAAAGTCTCATATTATGTGTGTACACTTGTTAGGCCATGCTCTATCCATAGCCCAAATATCAAGCAAATCTGAGAGATTTTCATTTTTGGCTAAAAACGCATGATGTATACATCATGATTTTTAGCAAAAATGAAAAATTCTCAAAATCGCTCAAAATAACGTATAAGATAGTACTTGAAGAGCTGAACAGGAATCTGTCAACAAAATTAAAAATTCGCTTCCGTTCAGGAGATATGAGCATTTGAAAGTCGGAATTTTCCTCTTTCAGCTTTTGCTTGAGAGCAGAAAGAGGTGTACTATTCTCAGCTAAATATCTCTGCTTGTAAAGTAGATAAAAGTGTAATATTATGTGTGTACACTTGTTATGCAATGCTCTATCCATAGCCCAAATATCAAGCAAATCTGAGAGATTTTCATTTTGGCTAAAAAACGCATGATGTATACATCATGATTTTAGCAAAAATGAAAAATTCTCAAAATCGCTCAAAATAACGTATAAGATAGTACTTGAAGAGCTGAACAAGAATCTGTCAACAAAATTAAAAATTCGCTTCCGTTCAGGAGATATGAGCATTTGAAAGTCGGAATTTTCCTCTTTCAGCTTTTGCTTGAGAGCAGAAAGAGGTGTACTATTCTCAGCTAAATATCTCTGCTTGTATAGTAGAAAAGTCTCATATTATGTGTGTACACTTGTTAGGCCATGCTCTATCCATAGCCCAAATATCAAGCAAATCTGAGAGATTTTCATTTTTGGCTAAAAACGCATGATGTATACATCATGATTTTTAGCAAAAATGAAAAATTCTCAATTTCGCTCAAAGTAACGTATAAGATAGTACTTGAAGAGCTGAACAAGAATCCGTCAACAAAATTAAAAATTCGCTTCCGTTCAGGAGATATGAGCATTTGAAAGTCGGAATTTTCCTCTTTCAGCTTTGCTTGAGAGCAGAAAGAGGTGTACTATTCTCAGCTAAATATCTCTGCTT
Source organism: Laodelphax striatellus (assembly GCA_017141395.1). Classification (NCBI taxonomy): domain Eukaryota; kingdom Metazoa; phylum Arthropoda; class Insecta; order Hemiptera; family Delphacidae; genus Laodelphax; species Laodelphax striatellus. Next base: position 73,883 of record CM029538.1, on the reverse strand, counting down.
GTATAGTAGAGAAAAGTCTCATATTATGTGTGTACACTTGTTAGGCCGTGCTCTATCCATAGCCCAAATATCAAGCAAATCTGAGAGATTTTCATTTTTTGTCTACAAAAACACATGCTGTATACATCATGATTTTTATCAAAAAATGAAAACTTATAAAAAAAGATCATAATAACGTATAAGATAGGACTTGAAGCGCTGTACCAGAAACCGTCACCAAAATTAAAAATTCGCTTCCGTTCAGGAGATATGAGCATTTGAAAGACAATTTTCCTCTGTCAGCTTTTGCTTGAGAGCAGAAAGAGGTGTACTATTCTCAGCTAAATATCTCTGCTTGTATATTAGAGAAAAGTCTCATATTATGTGTGTACACTTGTTAGGCCATGCTCTATCCATAGCCCAAATATCAAGCAAATCTGAGAGATTTTCATTTTTGGCTAAAAACGCATGATGTATACATCATGATTTTTAGCAAAAAATGAAAAATTCTCAAAATCGCTCAAAATAACGTATAAGATAGTACTTGAAGAGCTGAACAAGAATCAGTCAACAAAATTTAAAAATTCGCTTCCGTTCAGGAGATATGAGCATTTGAAAGTCGGAATTTTCCTCTTTCAGCTTTTGCTCAAGAGCAGAAAGAGGTGTACTATTCTCAGCTAAATATCTCTGCTTGTATAGTAGAGAAAAGTCTCATATTATGTGTGTACACTTGTTAGGCCATGCTCTATCCATAGCCCAAATATCAAGCAAATCTGAGAGATTTTCATTTTTTGGCTAAAAAAACGCATGATGTATACATCATGATTTTTAGCAAAAAATGAAAAATTCTCAAAATCGCTCAAAATAACGTATAAGATAGTACTTGAAGAGCTGAACAAGAATCTGTCAACAAAATTAAAAAATTCGCTTCCGTTCAGGAGATATGAGCATTTGAAAGTCGGAATTTTCCTCTTTCAGCTTTTGCTTGAGAGCAGAAAGAGGTGTACTATTCTCAGCTAAATATCTCTGCTTGTATAGTAGAGAAAAGTCTCATATTATGTGTGTACACTTGTTAGGCCATGCTCTATCCATAGCCCAAATATCAAGCAAATCTGAGAGATTTTCATTTTTTGGCTGTAAAAACGCATGATGTATACATCATGATTTTAGCAAAAATGAAAAATTTTCAAAATCCCTAAATATAACGTATACGATAGTACTTGAAGCGCTGAAAAAGAATCTGTCAACAAAATTAAAAATTCGCTTCCGTTCAGGAGATATGAGCATTTGAAAGTCGGAAATTTCCTCTTTCAGATTTTGCTTGAGAGCAGAAAGAGGTGTACTATTCTCAGCTTAATATCTCTGCTTGTATAGTAGAGAAAAGTCTCATATTATGTGTGTACACTTGTTAGGCCATGCTCTATCCATAGCCCAAATATCAAGCAAATCTGAGAGATTTTCATTTTTGGCTAAAAACGCATGATGTATACATCATGATTTTAGCAAAAATGAAAAATTCTCAAAATCGCTCACAATAACGTATAAGATAGTACTTGAAGAGCTGCACAAGGATCTGTCACCAAAATTAACACATTCGCTTCCGTTCAGGAGCTATGAGCATTTGAAAGTCGGAATTTTCCTCTTTCAGCTTTTGCTTGAGAGCAGAACGAGGTGTACTATTCTCAGCTAAATATCTCTGCTTGTATAGTAGAAAAGTCTCATATTATGTGTGTACACTTGTTAGGCCATGCTCTATCCATAGCCCAAATATCAAGCAAATCTGAGATTTTCATTTTTGGCTAAAAACGCATGATGTATACATCATGATTTTATAAAAAATGAAAAATTCTCAAAATCGCTCAAAATAACGTATAAGATAGTACTTGAAGAGCTGAACAAGAATCTGTCAACAAAATAAGAAAATTCGCTTCCGTTCAGGAGATATGAGCATTTGAAAGTCGGAATTTTCCTCTTTCAGCTTTTGCTTGAGAGCAGAAAGAGGTGTACTATTCTCAGCTAAATATCTCTGCTTGTATAGTAGAGAAAAGTCTCATATTATGTGTGTACACTTGTTAGGTCATGCTCTATCCATAGCCCAAATATCAAGCAAATCTGAGAGATTTTCATTTTTTGGCTAAAAAAACGCATGATGTATACATCATGATTTTTAGCAAAAAATGAAAAATTCTCAAAATCGCTCAAAATAACGTATAAGATAGTACTTGAAGTGCTGAACAACAATCTGTCAACAAAATTAAAAAATTCGCTTCCGTTCAGGAGATATGAGCATTTGAAAGTCGGAATTTTCCTCTTTCAGCTTTTGCTTGAGAGCAGAAAGAGGTGTACTATTCTCAGCTAAATATCTCTGCTTGTATAGTAGAGAAAAGTCTCATATTATGTGTGTACACTTGTTAGGCCATGCTCTATCCATAGCCCAAATATCAAGCAAATCTGAGAGATTTTCATTTTTGGCTAAAAACGCATGATGTATACATCATGATTTTGTAAAAATGAAAAATTCTCAAAATCGCTCAAAATAACGTATAAGATAGTACTTGAAGAGCTGAACAAGAATCTGTCAACAAAATTAAAAATTCGCTTCCGTTCAGGAGATATGAGCATTTGAAAGTCGGAATTTTCCTCTTTCAGCTCTTGCTTGAGAGCAGAAAGAGGTGTACTATTCTTAGCTAAATATCGCTGCTTGTATAGTAGAGAAAAGACTCATATTATGTGTATACATTTGTTATGCTCTATCCATAGCCCAAATATCAAGCAAATCTGAGATTTTCATTTTGGCTAAAAACGCATGATGTATACATCATGATTTTTAGCAAAAATGAAAATTCTCAAAATCGCTCAAAATAACGTATAAGATAGTACTTGAAGAGCTGAACAAGAATCTGTCAACAAAATTAAAAAATTCGCTTCCGTTCAGGAGATATGAGCATTTGAAAGTCGGAATTTTCCTCTTTCAGCTTTTGCTTGAGAGCAGAAAGAGGTGTACTATTCTCAGCTAAATATCTCTGCTTGTATAGTAGAGAAAAGTCTCATATTATGTGTGTACACTTGTTAGGCCATGCTCTATCCATAGCCCAAATATCAAGCAAATCTGAGAGATTTTCATTTTTTGGCTAAAAAAACGCATGATGATTTTTAGCAAAAAATGAAAAATTCTCAAAATCGCTCAAAATAACGTATAAGATAGTACTTGAAGAGCTGAACAAGAATCTGTCAACAAAATTAAAAAATTCGCTTCCGTTCAGGAGATATGAGCATTTGAAAGTCGGAATTTTCCTCTTTCAGCTTTTGCTTGAGAGCAGAAAGAGGTGTACTATTCTCAGCTAAATATCTCTGCTTGTATAGTAGAGAAAAGTCTCATATTATGTGTGTACACTTGTTAGGCCATGCTCTATCCATAGCCCAAATATCAAGCAAATCTGAGAGATTTTCATTTTTGGCTAAAAACGAATGATGTATACATCATGATTTTTAGCAAAAATAAAAAATTCTCAAAATCGCTCAAAATAACGTATAAGATAGTACTTGAAGAGCTGAACAAGAATCTGTCAACAAAATTAAAAATTCGCTTCCGTTCAGGAGATATGAGCATTTGAGAGTCGGAATTTTCCTCTTTCAGCTTTTGCTTGAGAGCAGAAAGAGGTGTACTATTCTCAGCTAAATATCTCTGCTTGTATAGTAGAGAAAAGTCTCATATTATGTGTGTACACTTGTTAGGCCATGCTCTATCCATAGCCCGAATATCAGGCAAATCTGAGAGATTTTCATTTTTGGCTAAAAACGCATGATGTATACATCATGATTTTAGCAAAAATGAAAAATTCTCAAAATCGCTCAAAATAACGTATAAGATAGTACTTGAAGAGCTGAACAAGAATCTGTCAACAAAATTAAAAATTCGCTTCCGTTCAGGAGATATGAGCATTTGAAAGTCGGAATTTTCCTCTTTCAGCTTTTGCTTGAGAGCAGAAAGAGGTGTACTATTCTCAGCTAAATATCTCTGCTTGTATAGTAGAGAAAAGTCTCATATTATGTGTGTACACTTGTTAGGCCATGCTCTATCCATAGCCCAAATATCAAGCAAATCTGAGAGATTTTCATTTTTTGGCTAAAAACGCATGATGTATACATCATGATTTTAGCAAAAAATGAAAAATTCTCAAAATCGCTCAAAATAACGTATAAGATAGTACTTGAAGAGCTGAACAAGAATCTGTCAACAAAATTAAAAAATTCGCTTCCGTTCAGGAGATATGAGCATTTGAAAGTCGGAATTTTCCTCTTTCAGCTTTTGCTTGAGAGCAGAAAGAGGTGTACTATTCTCAGCTAAATATCTCTGCTTGTATATGAGAGAAAGGTCTTATATTATGTGTGTACACTTGTTAGGCCATGCTCTATCCATAGCCCAAATATCAAGCAAATCTGAGAGATTTTCATTTTTTGGCTAAAAAAACGCATGATGTATACATCATGATTTTTAGCAAAAAATGAAAAATTCTCAAAATCGCTCAAAATAACGTATAAGATAGTACTTGAAGAGCTGAACAAGAATCTGTCAACAAAATTAAAAATTCGCTTCCGTTCAGGAGATATGAGCATTTGAAAGTCGGAATTTTCCTCTTTCAGCTTTTGCTTGAGAGCAGAAAGAGGTGTACTATTCTCAGCTAAATATCTCTGCTTGTATAGTAGAGAAAAGTCTCATATTATGTGTGTACACTTGTTAGGCCATGCTCTATCCATAGCCCAAATATCAAGGAAATCGGAGAGATTTTCATTTGTTGGCTAAAAAGGCGCTTGAGGTATACATCATGATTTTTATCAAAAAATGAAAAAGTCTAAAAATCGCTCAAAATAACGTATAAGATAGTACTTGAAGAGCTGAACAAGAATCTGTCAACAAAATTGAAAAATTCGCTTCCGTTCAGGAGATATGAGCATTTGAAAGTCGGAATTTTCCTCTTTCAGCTTTTGCTTGAGAGCAGAAAGAGGTGTACTATTCTCAGCTAAATATCTCTGCTTGTATAGTAGAAAAGTCTCATATTATGTGTGTACACTTGTTAGGCCATGCTCTATCCATAGCCCAAATATCAAGCAAATCTGAGAGATTTTCATTTTTGGCTAAAAACGCATGATGTATACATCATGATTTTTTAAAAATGAAAAATTCTCAAAATCGCTCAAAATAACGTATAAGATAGTACTTGAAGAGCTGAACAAGAATCTGTCAACAAAATTAAAAATTCGCTTCCGTTCAGGAGATATGAGCATTTGAAAGTCGGAATTTTCCTCTTTCAGCTTTTGCTTGAGAGCAGAAAGAGGTGTACTATTCTCAGCTAAATATCTCTGCTTGTATAGTAGAGAAAAGTCTCATATTATGTGTGTACACTTGTTAGGCCATGCTCTATCCATAGCCCAAATATCAAGCAAATCTGAGAGATTTTCATTTTTTGGCTAAAAAAACGCATGATGTATACATCATGATTTTTAGCAAAAAATGAAAAATTCTCAAAATCGCTCAAAATAACGTATAAGATAGTACTTGAAGAGCTGAACAAGAATCTGTCAACAAAATTGAAAATTCGCTTCCGTTCAGGAGATATAAGCATTTGAAAGTCGGAATTTTCCTCTTTCAGCTTTTGCTTGAGAGCAGAAAGCTGTGTACTATTCTCAGCTAAATATCTCTGCTTGTATAGTAGAAAAGTCTCATATTATGTGTGTACACTTGTTAGGCCATGCTCTATCCATAGCCCAAATATCAAGCAAATCTGAGAGATTTTCATTTTTGGCTAAAAACGCATGATGTATACATCATGATTTTAGCAAAAATGAAAAATTCTCAAAATCGCTCAAAATAACGTATAAGATAGTACTTGAAGAGCTGAACAAGAATCTGTCAACAAAATTAAAAATTCGCTTCCGTTCAGGAGATATGAGCATTTGAAAGTCGGAATTTTCCTCGCTCAGCTTTTGCTTGAGAGCAGAAAGAGGTGTACTATTCTCAGCTAGATGTCTCTGCTTGTATAGTAGAGAAAAGTCTCATGTTATGTGTGTACACTTGTTAGGCCATGCTCTATCCATAGCCCAAATATCAAGCAGATCTGAGAGATTTTCATTTTTGGCTAAAAACGCATGATGTATACATCATGATTTTAGCAAAAATGAAAAATTCTCAAAATCGCTCAAAATAACGTATAAGATAGTACTTGAAGAGCTGAACAAGAATCTGTCAACAAAATTTAAAAATTCGCTTCCGTTCAGGAGATATGAGCATTTGAAAGTCGGAATTTTCCTCTTTCAGCTTTTGCTTGAGAGCAGAAAGAGGTGTACTATTCTCAGCTAAATATCTCTGCTTGTATAGTAGAGAAAAGTCTCATATTATGTGTGTACACTTGTTAGGCCATGCTCTATCCATAGCCCAAATATCAAGCAAATCTGAGAGATTTTCATTTTTTGGCTAAAAAAACGCATGATGTATACATCATGATTTTTAGCAAAAAATGAAAAATTCTCAAAATCGCTCAAAATAACGTATAAGATAGTACTTGAAGAGCTGAACAAGAATCTGTCAACAAAATTAAAAAATTCGCTTCCGTTCAGGAGATATGAGCATTTGAAACTCTTTCAGCTTTTGCTTGAGAGCAGAAAGAGGTGTACTATTCTCAGCTAAATATCTCTGCTTGTATAGTAGAGAAAAGTCTCATATTATGTGTGTACACTTGTTAGGCCATGCTCTATCCATAGCCCAAATATCAAGCAAATCTGAGAGATTTTCATTTTTTGGCTAAAAAAACGCATGATGTATACATCATGATTTTTAGCAAAAAATGAAAAATTCTCAAAATCGCTCAAAATAACGTATAAGATAGTACTTGAAGAGCTGAACAAGAATCTGTCAACAAAATTAAAAATTTCGCTTCCGTTCAGGAGATATGAGCATTTGAAAGTCGGAATTTTCCTCTTTCAGCTTTTGCTTGAGAGCAGAAAGAGGTGTACTATTCTCAGCTAAATATCTCTGCTTGTATAGTAGAGAAAAGTCTCATATTATGTGTGTACACTTGTTAGGCCATGCTCTATCCATAGCCCAAATATCAAGCAAATCTGAGAGATTTTCATTTTGGCTAAAAACGCATGATGTATACATCATGATTTTTAGCAAAAATGAAAAATTCTCAAAATCGCTCAAAATAACGTATAAGATAGTACTTGAAGAGCTGAACAAGAATCTGTCAACAAAATTAAAAATTCGCTTCCGTTCAGGAGATATGAGCATTTGAAAGTCGGAATTTTCCTCTTTCAGCTTTTGCTTGAGAGCAGAAAGAGGTGTACTATTCTCAGCTAAATATCTCTGCTTGTATAGTAGAAAAGTCTCATATTATGTGTGTACACTTGTTAGGCCATGCTCTATCCATAGCCCAAATATCAAGCAAATCTGAGAGATTTTCATTTTTGGCTAAAAACGCATGATGTATACATCATGATTTTTAGCAAAAAATGAAAAATTCTCAAAATCGCTCAAAATACCGTATAAGATAGTACTTGAAGAGCTGAACAAGAATCTGTCAACAAAATTAAAAATTCGCTTCCGTTCAGGAGATATGAGCATTTGAAAGTCGGAATTTTCCTCTTTCAGCTTTTGCTTGAGAGCAGAAAGAGGTGTACTATTCTCAGCTAAATATCTCTGCTTGTATAGTAGAGAAAAGTCTCATATTATGTGTGTACACTTGTTAGGCCATGCTCTATCCATAGCCCAAATACCAAGCAAATCGAAGAGATTTTCATCTTTTGTCTAAATCACCGCATGATCTTATAGCCTACATCATGATTTTTAGCAACAACTGAAAAATTCTCAAAATCGCTCAAAATAACGTATAAGATAGTACTTGAAGAGCTGAACAAGAATCTGTCAACAAAATTAAAAATTCGCTTCCGTTCAGGAGATATGAGCATTTGAAAGTCGGAATTTTCCTCTTTCAGCTTTTGCTTGAGAGCAGAAAGAGGTGTACTATTCTCAGCTAAATATCTCTGCTTGTATAGTAGAGAAAAGTCTCATATTATGTGTGTACACTTGTTAGGCCATGCTCTATCCATAGCCCAAATATCAAGCAAATCTGAGAGATTTTCATTTTTTGGCTAAAAAAACGCATGATGTATACATCATGATTTTTAGCAAAAAATGAAAAATTCTCAAAATCGCTCAAAATAACGTATAAGATAGTACTTGAAGAGCTGAACAAGAATCTGTCAACAAAATTGAAAAATTCGCTTCCGTTCAGGAGATATGAGCATTTGAAAGTCGGAATTTTCCTCTTTCAGCTTTTGCTTGAGAGCAGAAAGAGGTGTACTATTCTCAGCTAAATATCTCTGCTTGTATAGTAGAGAAAAGTCTCATATTATGTGTGTACACTTGTTAGGCCATGCTCTATCCATAGCCCAAATATCAAGCAAATCTGAGAGATTTTCATTTTTGGCTAAAAAACGCATGATGTATACATCATGATTTTTAAAAATGAAAAATTCTCAAAATCGCTCAAAATAACGTATAAGATAGTACTTGAAGAGCTGAACAAGAATCTGTCAACAAAATTAAAAATTCGCTTCCGTTCAGGAGATATGAGCATTTGAAAGTCGGAATTTTCCTCTCTCAGCTTTTGCTTGAGAGCAGAAAGAGGTGTACTATTCTCAGCTAAATATCTCTGCTTGTATAGTAGAGAAAAGTCTCATATTATGTGTGTACACTTGTTAGGCCATGCTCTATCCATAGCCCAAATATCGCAAATCTGAGAGATTTTCATTTTTGGCTAAAAACGCATGATGTATACATCATGATTTTTAGCAAAAAATGAAAAATTCTCAAAATCGCTCAAAATAACGTATAAGATAGTACTTGAAGAGCTGAACAAGAATCAGTCAACAAAATTTAAAAATTCGCTTCCGTTCAGGAGATATGAGCATTTGAAAGTCGGAATTTTCCTCTTTCAGCTTTTGCTTGAGAGCAGAAAGAGGTGTACTATTCTCAGCTAAATATCTCTGCTTGTATAGTAGAGAAAAGTCTCATATTATGTGTGTACACTTGTTAGGCCATGCTCTATCCATAGCCCAAATATCAAGCAAATCTGAGAGATTTTCATTTTTTGGCTAAAAAAACGCATGATGTATACATCATGATTTTTAGCAAAAAATGAAAAATTCTCAAAATCGCTCAAAATAACGTATAAGATAGTACTTGAAGAGCTGAACAAGAATCAGTCAACAAAATTTAAAAATTCGCTTCCGTTCAGGAGATATGAGCATTTGAAAGTCGGAATTTTCCTCTTTCAGCTTTTGCTTGAGAGCAGAAAGAGGTGTACTATTCTCAGCTAAATATCTCTGCTTGTATAGTAGAGAAAAGTCTCATATTATGTGTGTACACTTGTTAGGCCATGCTCTATCCATAGCCCAAATATCAAGCAAATCTGAGAGATTTTCATTTTTTGGCTAAAAAAACGCATGATGTATACATCATGATTTTTAGCAAAAAATGAAAAATTCTCAAAATCGCTCAAAATAACGTATAAGATAGTACTTGAAGAGCTGAACAAGAATCTGTCAACAAAATTAAAAAATTCGCTCACGTTCAGGAGATATGAGCATTTGAAAGTCGGAATTTTCCTCTTTCAGCTTTTGCTTGAGAGCAGAAAGAGGTGTACTATTCTCAGCTAAATATCTCTGCTTGTATAGTAGAGAAAAGTCTCATATTATGTGTGTACACTTGTTAGGCCATGCTCTATCCATAGCCCAAATATCAAGCAAATCTGAGAGATTTTCATTTTTTGGCTAAAAAAACGCATGATGTATACATCATGATTTTTAGCAAAAAATGAAAAATTCTCAAAATCGCTCAAAATAACGTATAAGATAGTACTTGAAGAGCTGAACAAGAATCTGTCAACAAAATTGAAAAATTCGCTTCCGTTCAGGAGATATGAGCATTTGAAAGTCGGAATTTTCCTCTTTCAGCTTTTGCTTGAGAGCAGAAAGAGGTGTACTATTCTCAGCTAAATATCTCTGCTTGTATAGTAGAGAAAAGTCTCATATTATGTGTGTACACTTGTTAGGCCATGCTCTATCCATAGCCCAAATATCGAGCAAATCTGAGAGATTTTCATTTTTTGGCTAAAAAAACGCATGATGTATACATCATGATTTTTAGCAAAAAATGAAAAATTCTCAAAATCGCTCAAAATAACGTATAAGATAGTACTTGAAGAGCTGAACAAGAATCTGTCAAAAAAATTCAAAAATTCGCTTCCGTTCAGGAGATATGAGCATTTGAAAGTCGGAATTTTCCTCTTTCAGCTTTTGCTTGAGAGCAGAAAGAGGTGTACTATTCTCAGCTAAATATCTCTGCTTGTATAGTAGAGAAAAGTCTCATATTATGTGTGTACACTTGTTAGGCCATGCTCTATCCATAGCCCAAATATCAAGCAAATCTGAGAGATTTTCATTTTTGGCTAAAAACGCATGATGTATACATCATGATTTTTAGCAAAAATGAAAAATTCTCAAAATCGCTCAAAATAACGTATAAGATAGTACTTGAAGAGCTGAACAAGAATCTGTCAACAAAATTAAAAATTCGCTTCCGTTCAGGAGATATGAGCATTTGAAAGTCGGAATTTTCCTCTTTCAGCTTTTGCTTGAGAGCAGAAATAGGTGTACTATTCTCAGCTAAATATCTATGCTTGTATAGTAGAGAAAAATCTCATATTATGTGTGTACACTTGTTAGGCCATGCTCTATCCATAGCCCAAATATCACAAATTGAGAGATTTTCATTTTTGGCTAAAAACGCATGATGTATACATCATGATTTTAGCAAAAATGAAAAATTCTCAAAATCGCTCAAAATAACGTATAAGATAGTACTTGAAGAGCTGAACAAGAATCTGTCAACAAAATTAAAAATTGCTTCCGTTCAGGAGATATGAGCATTTGAAAGTCGGAATTTTCTTCTTTAAGCTTCTGCTTCAGAGGAGAAAGAGGCGTAGTATCCACAGCTAAATCCCTCTGCTTGCTTAGCAGAGAAAAGTCTCATATTATGTGTGTACACTTGTTAGGCCATGCTCTATCCATAGCCCAAATATCAAGCAAATCTGAGAGATTTTCATTTTTGGCTAAAAACGCATGATGTATACATCATGATTTTTAGCAAAAATGAAAAATTCTCAAAATCGCTCAAAATAACGTATAAGATAGTACTTGAAGAGCTGAACAAGAATCTGTCAACAAAATTAAAAATTCGCTTTTGTTCAGGAGATATGAGCATTTGAAAGTCGGAATTTTCCTCTTTCAGCTTTTGCTTGAGAGCAGAAAGAGGTGTACTATTCTCAGCTAAATATCTCTGCTTGTATAGTAGAGAAAAGTCTCATATTATGTGTGTACACTTGTTAGGCCATGCTCTATCCATAGCCCAAATATCACAAATCTGAGAGATTTTCATTTTTGGCTAAAAAACGCATGATGTATACATCATGATTTTAGCAAAAAATGAAAAATTCTCAAAATCGCTCAAAATAACGTATAAGATAGTACTTGAAGAGCTGAACAAGAATCTGTCAACAAAATTAAAAAATTCGCTTCCGTTCAGGAGATATGAGCATTTGAAAGTCGGAATTTTCCTCTTTCAGCTTTTGCTTGAGAGCAGAAAGAGGTGTACTATTCTCAGCTAAATATCTCTGCTTGTATAGTAGAGAAAAGTCTCATATTATGTGTGTACACTTGTTAGGCCATGCTCTATCCATAGCCCAAATATCAAGCAAATCTGAGAGATTTTCATTTTTTGGCTAAAAAAACGCATGATGTATACATCATGATTTTTAGCAAAAAATGAAAAATTCTCAAAATCGCTCAAAATAACGTATAAGATAGTACTTGAAGAGCTGAACAAGAATCTGTCAACAAAATTGAAAAATTCGCTTCCGTTCAGGAGATATGAGCATTTGAAAGTCGGAATTTTCCTCTTTCAGCTTTTGCTTGAGAGCAGAAAGAGGTGTACTATTCTCAGCTAAATATCTCTGCTTGTATAGTAGAGAAAAGTCTCATATTATGTGTGTACACTTGTTAGGCCATGCTCTATCCATAGCCCAAATATCAAGCAAATCTGAGAGATTTTCATTTTGTGGCTAAAAAACGCATGATGTATACATCATGATTTTTAGCAAAATGAAAAATTCTCAAAATCGCTCAAAATAACATATAAGATAGTACTTGAAGAGCTGAACAAGAATCTGTCAACAAAATTAAAATAATCGCTCCCGTACAGGAGATATGAGCATTTGAAAGTCGGAATTTACCTCTTTCAGCTTTTGCTTGAGAGCAGAAAGAGGTGTACTATTCTCAGCTAAATATCTCTGCTTGTATAGTAGAGAAAAGTCTCATATTATGTGTGTACACTTGTTAGGCCATGCTCTATCCATAGCCCAAATATCAAGCAAATCTGAGAGATTTTCATTTTTGGCTAAAAACGCATGATGTATACATCATGATTTTAGCAAAAATGAAAAATTCTCAAAATCGCTCAAAATAACGTATAAGATAGTACTTGAAGAGCTGAACAAGAATCTGTCAACAAAATTAAAAATTCGCTTCCGTTCAGGAGATATGAGCATTTGAAAGTCGGAATTTTCCTTTCAGCTTTTGCTTGAGAGCAGAAAGAGGTGTACTATTCTCAGCTAAATATCTCTGCTTGTATAGTAGAGAAAAGTCTCATATTATGTGTGTACACTTGTTAGGCCATGCTCTATCCATAGCCCAAATATCAAGCAAATCTGAGAGATTTTCATTTTTTGGCTAAAACGCATGATGTATACATCATGATTTTAGCAAAAAATGAAAAATTCTCAAAATCGCTCAAAATAACGTATAAGATAGTACTTGAAGAGCTGAACAAGAATCTGTCAACAAAATTAAAAAATTCGCTTCCGTTCAGGAGATATGAGCATTTGAAAGTCGGAATTTTCCTCTTTCAGCTTTTGCTTGAGAGCAGAAAGAGGTGTACTATTCTCAGCTAAATATCTCTGCTTGTATAGTAGAGAAAAGTCTCATATTATGTGTGTACACTTGTTAGGCCATGCTCTATCCATAGCCCAAATATCAAGCAAATCTGAGAGATTTTCATTTTTTGGCTAAAAAAACACATGATGTATACATCATGATTTTTAGCAAAAAATGAAAAATTCTCAAAATCGCTCAAAATAACGTATAAGATAGTACTTGAAGAGCTGAACAAGAATCTGTCAACAAAATTAAAAAATTCGCTTCCGTTCAGGAGATATGAGCATTTGAAAGTCGGAATTTTCCTCTTTCAGCTTTTGCTTGAGAGCAGAAAGAGGTGTACTATTCTCAGCTAAATATCTCTGCTTGTATAGTAGAGAAAAGTCTCATATTATGTGTGTACACTTGTTAGGCCATGCTCTATCCATAGCCCAAATATCAAGCAAATCTGAGAGATTTTCATTTTTTGGCTAAAAAAACGCATGATGTATACATCATGATTTTTAGCAAAAAATGAAAAATTCTCAAAATCGCTCAAAATAACGTATAAGATAGTACTTGAAGAGCTGAACAAGAATCTGTCAACAAAATTAAAAAATTCGCTTCCGTTCAGGAGATATGAGCATTTGAAAGTCGGAATTTTCCTCTTTCAGCTTTTGCTTGAGAGCAGAAAGAGGTGTACTATTCTCAGCTAAATATCTCTGCTTGTATAGTAGAGAAAAGTCTCATATTATGTGTGTACACTTGTTAGGCCATGCTCTATCCATAGCCCAAATATCAAGCAAATCTGAGAGATTTTCATTTTTTGGCTAAAAAAACGCATGATGTATACATCATGATTTTTAGACAAAATGAAAAATTCTCAAAATCGCTCAAAATAACGTATAAGATAGTACTTGAAGAGCTGAACAAGAATCTGTCAACAAAATTAAAAATTCGCTTCCGTTCAGGAGATATGAGCATTTGAAAGTCGGAATTTTCCTCTTTCAGCTTTTGCTTGAGAGCAGAAAGAGGTGTACTATTCTCAGCTAAATATCTCTGCTTGTATAGTAGAGAAAAGTCTCATATTATGTGTGTACACTTGTTAGGCCATGCTCTATCCATAGCCCAAATATCAAACAAATCTGAGAGATTTTCATTTTTTGGCTAAAAAAACGCATGATGTATACATCATGATTTTTAGCAAAAAATGAAAAATTCTCAAAATCGCTCAAAATAACGTATAAGATAGTACTTGAAGAGCTGAACAAGAATCTGTCAACAAAATTAAAAATTCGCTTCCGTTCAGGAGATATGAGCATTTGAAATTCGGAATATTACTCTATCAGCTTTTGATAGAGAGCAGAAAGAGGTGTACTATTCTCAGCTAAATATCTCTGATTGTATAGTAGAGAAAAGTCTCATATTATGTGTGTACACTTGTTAGGCCATGCTCTATCCATAGCCCACATATCAAGCAAATCTGAGAGATTTTCATTTTTGGCTAAAAACGCATGATGTATACATCATGATTTTTAGCAAAAATGAAAAATTCTCAAAATCGCTCAAAATAACGTATAAGATAGTACTTGAAGAGCTGAACAAGAATCTGTCAACAAAATTAAAAATTGCTTCCGTTCAGGAGATATGAGCATTTGAAAGTCGGAATTTTCCTCTTTCAGCTTTTTCTTGAGAGCAGAAAGAGGTGTACTATTCTCAGCTAAATATCTCTGCTTGTATAGTAGAGAAAAGTCTCATATTATGTGTGTACACTTGTTAGGCCATGCTCTATCCATAGCCCAAATATAAAGCAAATCTGAGAGATTTTCATTTTTGGCTAAAAACGCATGATGTATACATCATGATTTTTAGCAAAATGAAAAATTCTCAAAATCGCTCAAAAAAACGTATAAGATAGTACTCGAAGAGCTGAACAAGAATCTGTCAACAAAATTAAAAAATTCGCTTCCGTTCAGGAGATATGAGCATTTGAAAGTCGGAATTTTCCTCTTTCAGCTTTTGCTTGAGAGCAGAAAGAGGTGTACTATTCTCAGCTAAATATCTCTGCTTGTATAGTAGAGAAAAGTCTCATATTATGTGTGTACACTTGTTAGGCCATGCTCTATCCATAGCCCTATCCATGTATACATCATGATTTTTAGCAAAAAATGAAAAATTCTCAAAATCGCTCAAAATAACGTATAAGATAGTACTTGAAGAGCTGAACAAGAATCTGTCAACAAAATTAAAAAATTCGCTTCCGTTCAGGAGATATGAGCATTTGAAAGTCGGAATTTTCCTCTTTCAGCTTTTGCTTGAGAGCAGAAAGAGGTGTACTATTCTCAGCTAAATATCTCTGCTTGTATAGTAGAGAAAAGTCTCATATTATGTGTGTACACTTGTTAGGCCATGCTCTATCCATAGCCCAAATATCAAGCAAATCTGAGAGATTTTCATTTTTTGAAAATCATGATTTTTAGCAAAAAATGAAAAATTCTCAAAATCGCTCAAAATAACGTATAAGATAGTACTTGAAGAGCTGAACAAGAATCTGTCAACAAAATTGAAAAATTCGCTTCCGTTCAGGAGATATGAGCATTTGAAAGTCGGAATTTTCCTCTTTCAGCTTTTGCTTGAGAGCAGAAAGAGGCGTACTATTCTCAGCTAAATATCTCTGCTTGTATAGTAGAGAAAAGTCTGATATTATGTGTGTACACTTGTTAGGCCATGCTCTATCCATAGCCCAAATATCAAGCAAATCTGAGAGATTTTCATTTTGGCTAAAACGCACGATCTATACATCATGATTTTTAGCACAGCATGCAAAATTCTCAAAATTGCTCAAAATAACGTATCAGCTAGTACTTGAAGCGCTGGACAAGAATCTGTCAACAAAATTAAAAAATTCTTCCGTTCAGGAGATATGAGCATTTGAAATGGAATTTTCCTCTTTCAGCTTTTGCTTGAGAGCAGAAAGAGGTGTACTATTCTCAGCTAAATATCTCTGCTTGTATAGTAGAGAAAAGTCTCATATTATGTGTGTACACTTGTTAGGCCATGCTCTATCCATAGCCCAAATATCAAGCAAATCTGAGAGATTTTCATTTTTTGGCTAAAAAAACGCATGATGTATACATCATGATTTTTAGCAAAAAATGAAAAATTCTCAAAATCGCTCAAAATAACGTATAAGATAGTACTTGAAGAGCTGAACAAGAATCTGTCAACAAAATTGAAAAATTCGCTTCCGTTCAGGAGATATGAGCATTTGAAAGTCGGAATTTTCCTCTTTCAGCTTTTGCTTGAGAGCAGAAAGAGGTGTACTATTCTCAGCTAAATATCTCTGCTTGTATAGTAGAGAAAAGTCTCATATTATGTGTGTACACTTGTTAGGCCATGCTCTATCCATAGCCCAAATATCAAATTGAGAGATTTTCATTTTTGGCTAAAAACGCATGATGTATACATCATGATTTTTAGCAAAAATGAAAATTCTCAAAATCGCTCAAAATAACGTATAAGATAGTACTTGAAGAGCTGAACAAGAATCTGTCAACAAAATTAAAAATTCGCTTCCGTTCAGGAGATATGAGCATTTGAAAGTCGGAATTTTCCTCTTTCAGCTTTTGCTTGAGAGCAGAAAGAGGTGTACTATTCTCAGCTAAATATCTCTGCTTGTATAGTAGAGAAAAGTCTCATATTATGTGTGTACACTTGTTAGGCCATGCTCTATCCATAGCCCAAATATCAAGCAAATCTGAGAGATTTTCATTTTTTGGCTAAAAAAACGCATGATGTATACATCATTTTTAGCAAAAAATGAAAAATTCTCAAAATCGCTCAAAATAACGTATAAGATAGTACTTGAAGAGCTGAACAAGAATCTGTCAACAAAATTAAAAAATTCGCTTCCGTTCAGGAGATATGAGCATTTGAAAGTCGGAATTTTCCTCTTTCAGCTTTTGCTTGAGAGCAGAAAGAGGTGTACTATTCTCAGCTAAATATCTCTGCTTGTATAGTAGAGAAAAGTCTCATATTATGTGTGTACACTTGTTAGGCCATGCTCTATCCATAGCCCAAATATCAAGCAAATCTGAGAGATTTTCATTTTTTGGCTAAAAAAACGCATGATGTATACATCATGATTTTTAGCAAAAAATGAAAAATTCTCAAAATCGCTCAAAATAACGTATAAGATAGTACTTGAAGAGCTGAACAAGAATCTGTCAACAAAATTAAAAAATTCGCTTCCGTTCAGGAGATATGAGCATTTGAAAGTCGGAATTTTCCTCTTTCAGCTTTTGCTTGAGAGCAGAAAGAGGTGTACTATTCTCAGCTAAATATCTCTGCTTGTATAGTAGAGAAAAGTCTCATATTATGTGTGTACACTTGTTAGGCCATGCTCTATCCATAGCCCAAATATCAAGCAAATCTGAGAGATTTTCATTTTTTGGCTAAAAACGCATGATGTATACATCATGATTTTAGCAAAAATTAAAAATTCTCAAAATCGCTCAAAATAACGTATAAGATAGTACTTGAAGAGCTGAACAAGAATCTGTCAACAAAATTAAAAATTCGCTTCCGTTCAGGAGATATGAGCATTTGAAAGTCGGAATTTTCCTCTTCAGCTTTTGCTTGAGAGCAGAAAGAGGTGTACTATTCTCAGCTAAATATCTCTGCTTGTATAGTAGAGAAAAGTCTCATATTATGTGTGTACACTTGTTAGGCCATGCTCTATCCATAGCCCAAATATCAAGCAAATCTGAGATTTTCATTTTGGCTAAAAAACGCATGATGTATACATCATGATTTTTAGCAAAAATGAAAAATTCTCAAAATCGCTCAAAATAACGTATAAGATAGTACTTGAAGAGCTGAACAAGAATCTGTCAACAAAATTAAAAATTCGCTTCCGTTCAGGAGATATGAGCATTTGAAAGTCGGAATTTTCCTCTTTCAGCTTTTGCTTGAGAGCAGAAAGAGGTGTACTATTCTCAGCTAAATATCTGTGATGGTATAGCAGGGATAAGTCTCATATTAGGGGTGTTCACTTGTTAGGCCATGCTCTATCCATAGCCCAAATATCAAGCAAATCTGAGAGATTTTCATTTTTGGCTAAAAACGCATGATGTATACATCATGATTTTTAGCAAAAATGAAAAATTCTCAAAATCGCTCAAAATAACGTATAAGATAGTACTTGAAGAGCTGAACAAGAATCTGTCAACAAAATTAAAAATTCGCTTCCGTTCAGAAGATATGAGCATTTGAAAGTCGGAATTTTCCTCTTTCAGCTTTTGCTTGAGAGCAGAAAGAGGTGTACTATTCTCAGCTAAATATCTCTGCTTGTATAGTAGAGAAAAGTCTCATATTATGTGTGTACACTTGTTAGGCCATGCTCTATCCATAGCCCAAATATCGCAAATCTGAGACATTTTCATTTTTTAGCTAAAAAAACGCATGATGTATATACATCATGATTTTTAGCAAAAAATGAAAAATTCTCAAAATCGCTCAAAATAACGTATAAGATAGTACTTGAAGAGCTGAACAAGAATCTGTCAACAAAATTAAAAAATTCGCTTCCGTTCAGGAGATATGAGCATTTGAAAGTCGGAATTTTCCACTTTCAGCTTTTGCTTGAGAGCAGAAAGAGGTGTACTATTCTCAGCTAATATCTAAATTCGCTAGTTACTAAACGTGACTAATCTCGTCTTGTCTTGTCTTGACTAACCGGTGTACGCCTAGCCTAATGTGTCATGTAATGCTCATGAATCAAGGCCCAGTACACTCAGATACGTATAATTCGACGCTCGGCATTAGGTAGATAGATAGAGGTATTATTTATTTGCCATCGTACTCTACGGTCATCAGCAACATCAAGAGATGATATCTCTCTATCTATCTAATGCCAAGCGTCGAATTAAATGAATCTGAGTGTATGTATATCTATAAGAAAACAAAGTGTTAAACTAGTTAAAAAATTTATTGAACAATCAGCAATCACCTAATTCATTTCCATCTTTTAGGTTTCTTGAAGTCCTTTTTCTTGTTATTGTTATTATTATTGCTGAACTTGTTATTACGCTGTTCATCTCGCTTGTGTTTGCTGGCACTGTGAAAAAAATCAAATTCAATATTAGAAATAAATGAATAAACCATTACAAATAAATTTTATATTGTAATACTAACACAAAAGATGGAAAATACAATTCAACTAAGAGCCATGACAGAAAAGATCAAATAGAATCTGTAAATTATAATCTGAATAATATAATCTGTAATATAACTACTATACACGACAAAAGTATTAAATAAATTCGAAATTCAGTTAGTACAACTAGTACAAGGTCAAAATTTTTCCATCAAAATTCATCCAATAAAATGACCTTGAATGGTAAGGCTAGGCGTACACCGGTTAGTCAAGACAAGACAAGATTAGTCACGTTTAGTCACAGTAATTCACATAGTTGCTTATGAAGCAGCACACACTGATGCAATGACTAATCGGTGTGCGTTGCTTCATAAGCAACTATGTGAAGTACTGTGACTAAACGTGACTAATCTCGTCTTGTCTTGTCTTGACTAACCGGTGTACGCCTAGCCTAAGAATAAGTGGAGATAATTTTTTTATTATACTCTCTGTAGATAAAACTATTGAATAGAATTCGAAATTCAGTACGTACAAGGTCAAAATTTTTCCATCACATTCCATCCAATAAAATGACCTTGAATGGAACAGCTGATTAGGTCAGGTAACCACACACACATCCCAATATATCATATTTCATATATCATATTTTGCCACGTTATAACAGTCCATGTCTAGCTTTGGGTACCTTACCTAATAGCTGATACTTTAATGTTATTTTATTTGATGGAAATTGATAGTGTGCACACGTCTTCACTGAACACTTATTTCTATAATATCAAGAATAATGTTTTCACCTTAGGCGTACACCGGTTAGTCAAGACAAGACAAGACAAGATTAGTCACAGTAATTCACATAGTTGCTTATGAAGCAGCACACACTGATGCAATGACTAATCGGTGTGTGTTGCTTCATAAGCAACTATGTGAAGAACTGTGACTAAACGTGACTAATCTCGTCTTGTCTTGTCTTGACTAACCGGTGTACGCCTAGCCTTAAATTCATGTTAGTCAAGATCAGCATTAGACAAATACGTAGCACTCTACTATTAGATTGAATTGATTGAATTTTTATTTGCCAAAAAACAATACTCTTGATTCGAATCAAAATCTGTCAAAAAATGATTTTCAACGAATGTAAACTAAAAACAGAGAATTTTTGTAAAATTTAAATATAATACTCACTCATATCTCAAGCTCTTCACGTTCTTCTGACTGACATCAGTGAGATCCGACTCAAATGCTGTTTTCTTACGTTTCTTGCCTCCAGCTAAAAAAAAAGACAAATTGCAACAATATTTTAATAAAAAAAGTATAGCTCAATCTAAAAATACACTAGTTTTCATAGATCCAACTTATGTACAAGGTTTGATTCGATAGAAAATTATGAAATTATATTACAAAAAGTTTCGTTCATTACTTTGTATAGTTCATGAGGAATAGCTTGACTTTTGGGTGGCAAGCTAAAATTGGCGATATTGACAATTTTCAATATAACAGGATTCTTTTAAATTGTCAGAAAACAGCTGATTGATGTACGCTCGTTTACTAACGTTAAATCAGCTGTTTTCTGACAAGTTAAAAGAATCCTGCTATATTTGATATACTACTATACACGGACACTAGAATACACGGTAGGATTTAGTCAACGTTAGTTAAACAATTTGTCATTCGCCAGGTACCATTCTTAAAGATCCAACTAACCTACTTAAATCCTAACTACCAACAGTATCGAATTGAATTGTATTAGCTTAAAAAAAGATACAACCATATAATTGTACAAACAAATACGAACCATACTCTAAAAATATAGAATAAATGATAGAATATGGGATCTCACATGAACCGCAAGGGAAAGAAGAAAATCTAATAATTTTCTAACAGTAAAGAAACAATTTTTGAAATACTCGATTGAAGAAACATAATAGCCTACTTCTAAAAATGAATAATAGCAATTCTGAAATGTTAAGACAAAATAATAACTAATATCAAACAGTTAAGTTATATTGATTTAATTCGTTTGATGGCGAATAACTCTCATTCAACATTAATATGGTAACGGGTAATGTTCTGTTGATTTGTTTATAGCAGGATCCATTTAACTTGTCAGAAAACAGCTGATTGATGTACGCTCGTTTACTAACGTTAAATCAGCTGTTCTCTGACAAGTTAAATGGATACTGCTATACATAAATACTGTATATAACATGTGAAAAACATATTTAAAAAACATCAACAGAACATCACCCGTTACCATAGAAATGTTAAATGAAAGTTATTCGCCATCCGCCAAATTAAATGAATATACCTTATCAATTATAGCAGGATCCTTTCAACTTGTCAGAAAACAGCTGATTTAACGTTAGTAAACGAGCGTACATCCATCAGCTGTTTTATGACAATTTAAAAGGCTCCTGCTATACCTGCTATTTGACTAGACTTTTCAAGTCTTGTAAAAATAGACAAAATTGATTGGTAGAGAGATTTCTCATACAACGTTTTTCAACTCTAAAAGATTGAAATTTTCACAAATTTATATAATTATCAAAGCACTCACCATTTCCATTGGCCGCTCTATTCGCCGGATCGTAGACAGCATTCATCTTTCTCTTTTGTCCTTTTCTTTTGGCCATTCTCGCCTGCAACAGCGCCACTTTGTTCATCTCATTCTTTATCCTACTTTCTGCCGCATCCCCTCCCTTCTTCTTCTGCTTGCCTCCCCCTTCCTTCCCCACCTCCAACTCCCCCTCCTCATCCTTCCTCTTCCCTTTCTTCTTCCCCTCTCCGCCCAACTTTAACCGTTCCTTCTCCTTCATCCGTTCCTTGTTGCTTTGAAACCATTCTCTCGGTCTCTCTCCCCCTTTTTTGCCCTCTTTTATCATGTTGTCAACTTTGTTCGCCTGATTTTCGGCTTTCGCCAGCAAACGTTCGGCTTCTTCTTCTTTCAAGATCGTTTCGATTTCCGGCTCGAGTCGCTCGACTTTTTTGCGATATTTTTCGAGGATTTCCACGGGCACTATACGGGATTTGACGGGATTTCGGGCGCGTTTTATGATTTCTTTGACGATTTTCCGTTCCGACTCGCCGCACATGCTGACTGAAACGCCGGCTCGCCCGGCGCGGGCCGTACGTCCCACCCTGTGAATGTAGTGTTCTAGGCTGGGCGGCATTACAAAGTTGATGACCGTTTTCACGTTTCTGATGTCCAAACCACGGGCCGCCACGTCTGTGGCTACCAGCACATCTACTTCGCTGTCTTTGAATCTAAAAAACAAAACAAAAAACTCAAATTATTTTGTTTGAGGAAAAGTTACATAGAAAAATATTTAAATAGTACGACCAATTACATGAAAATCCAATCGAGAACTTTTGAATATTGATGTATAGCAGGATCCTTTTAACTTGTCAGAAAACATATGTTTCTGCCACCAGCATCACAATACTTAACCTACAAATGTCAAGTCTCTCAGATTATTGAAAATGTGTTTAAAAAGTTATTCTTTGAAAGGTCTTCTTTAAAAAGGTCTTTCAAAGACTTTAAGCCTTTTGATTATTGTGTCAAAATCACTGTTTACTTATTACCGAAACAGCTGTTTTATGATAAGTTAAAAGGATCCTGCTATAAACATTTGTAATGTGTGATGTAAAAATTTGTAAATATGTAATAATGGAATTCCTGACCAGTCCAGTCTACCGATGTCAGTAGTAGGCAATTGATAAAACTGGCTGGAAGAGCACTGGGCGCATGCGCAAAATGCAGACGAGACGGAGACTGAAATTATAAGAGGGATTAGTCCTCAGTCCTTAACACTTTTCTTGACGGCAAAGACGTGATGTAATTTTCTAATTCAATCCATAAGTTTCAGTGACAGATATTGTATTATTAATTCCATAATTTTTAATTTGTACTTTTTAAGTTTGCTGTATTTTTGTTTCAAGGATAAAATGAATATTATCTTCCTTTTTTTTTTCTTCTATTTCTGTTGATCCATTTATTAAATTTTGTATTAATAAAGTGTGATAATGGTAGTTTATGCGATGATTTGATAATTCATTTTGTTTGAGGGAAAATTATATAGAAGAATATTAATTTGATAAGTAATATAGTATAGTAATAAAGAATATAGTAATATAAGAGCCTTTAAACGACGAGTGAGATACCGATGTTATAATACGAGCGGCAACGCCGCGAGTTATTTTAAGGTATCTCAAGAATCGTTTGAAGGCTAAATTGAAACCATTGCATACACCATTTCATCTACGACCAACAAAAAAACAATAATATCTACATTATCAATCTAAACTAACCTTGATTCAAACGATCTTGTTCTACTTCAATAGGTTATAGGCTAGGCAGGCTAGGCTAACCTTATAGGTTAGGCAGCTGCTAAAAGCACACACGCATGAGCAACTACAGTGCTTTTATCAGCTGCGATTGTCTTTTGTTCCGTTCCAGTGTTTTAAAACTGGGACAGATTGAACTAGAACCTTTTCTTAATATAGCATCCGTTTTATAGTCGTCATTACGATACAAGTTTCAAATTCCAGTTCGAAAAAGCAATTTCAATTTGAAAAAGCAAATCAAATTGAAATTCAATTTATTGCCAAAAAAACTGTTTCAATTTATGAAACTGTAATGATTGCGTTTAACAAGGTCGTAGATAAACAAAATACTATAATTTTATATAATAAATATTAAAATTAATTTATATTATAATTAAATATAGTTTAATTTGTTAAATCGCCTCCGCCTGTAATTCAAAATCCCAGTTACACAACATTATCTTTTCAACTGAACTTTCAAATCTTCAAGCAGGTTATCAATGCCTTGAACTGATATTTTCTATCACGGCCAAGAATGGACATTATTTAAATGTCCAAACTTCGCCGTTTCATGTAGATAAATCTCATTTATGTTAACATTATCATATTGCATTTAATGCTTATATTGTTGAAAATTATTACAATTCATAAAATTAATTGTATAATATTACTTATACTTACTACTTTTGTAATCTAGAATCTAAGCAGTTGTAATTATTGTTATCTACATGAATGAAGTAATCTTATCTTATTCTTTCACACAACTTTGCGAGCTCTTTTTCAATGAACTCTTACCTTCGCAGTGCGTCCATACGCTGCGGCTGCGACATGTTGCCGTGCAGTTCGGCGACTTTGACGCCGAGCAGACCGAGCATGATGTGAATGCGATGTGCCTCGCGCTTGGTCTGAACGAACACCATGCTGCTGCTGCGAAACGTGCGGCAAACCAGCGACGCCAGAATCGCCTCTCGATAGGGCTCGTACTTGGCTCTTATCCTGCACAACATTACAATCTATTATCAATCAATCAATCATCATTTATTGTCATAAACATTACAATGTTGAAACAATCGTCATTCAAGAATACTACAATGAGTCTAAAACAAGGAAATAATAAAGTCAAATACCATATACGTACAATATGTCAGTAACAAGAGAATAATTAATAGTAAATTGTTAACAATAGTCAAAAATAATAAAAAAGTCATAGCATGTATGTACAATAAGTCAGAATCAATTTTACACTGAAAATTATCTATCACAGGCACAATAAAATAAATCTTTAGATTAACATTCATATATATGACGCGATATTGTTTATATAACATGAGTTTATTACATTAAGTTGTATATTATTATTATATAAGATATGATGCTGCATACATGACATAATACTGCTAACATGACATTTTTATACAATTTGAGAGAATTTAATGCTGACTGCACTCACAAAAGGCACATATGATCTATACAAAAAATTCATGTACCGAATACAGACACCTTTCTACAAGAACGTTTTTTATGTGCGATTTGAAAAGTTTGAAATTCATGAGTCTAACCTCCAGAGATAGTTCATTAAACAACTTTATAGACATATAACGCCAATTTCTCTGAGTACTTGCATGTTGATGAAAACCAACTCTTACATTCTGCCTGCCTCTTGTGGAATAATTATGTACATCACCATTGATATTGTATTTGCTTATATTTATTTTCATATAAATCAAACATACATAAACATAAAGAGACGGGAGAGTCAAGACCCTCAATTTTCTGAAAAGCGGTCTACATGTTGCACGTGGTGCTGCATGACAGATAATTCTTAAAGCTTTTTTTTGCAGTCTGAAAAGTGTAATAGCCATGGAGGAATTGCCTCATAGTTAAATACCATAAGCTATGTGGCTGTAAACATGGGCATAATAGACACTCATTAGAACATCATGACTAACAATATGACTCAGCCTAGACATTCCCTAAATTGATATTGCATTATAACATTCATGTGTTAATACTTCAAGCTAAGGGTATAATTAGAATGCGAAACGTGCGGCAAACCAGCGACGCCAGAATCGCCTCTCGATAGGGCTCTTATCCTGCACAACATTACAATCTATTAGCCTGGACATTCCCTAGATTGAGAGTTCATTATAATATTCATGTGTTAATACTTCAAGGTAAGGGTATAGACGAGTAGCTCCCAAACATCAGCGCTCAAGTGAGAGACAGAGGAACAACCTGGGGGAATTGAAGACGGGTTATCATTGAATCAAATTTAAAAATGCCTGTTTTCAAACCCATCGTATATGATAAATATTCAGCCAAAATATTCCAGTAACTTAAATAAAATCAAAGCTAGGATGTTCAAGAACACTTCAATTGTCTCTTTAAGAGAAAAGAAACAAAGATAACTTTAATTTGATCCTCTTTCCAAAAGAGAGTGAGGTACGTATTGATATAAAATATAATATTGAACGCAAATAGATGAATTATGGAAAATATACGATTTAAATATAATGTTGTAATTGGATTAAATATTATTTGTGTAAAATAATTTATGTCTCTGGAATAATAATGTTTATCATAGGCCTACATACGATACCGATGGTTACACATAGCGGGAAGTTCAAACTTCAAAAACCTAACCTGGCAAGAAGAGTCTAGCAACAAGATGACGAAAATTCTGATAAAAGTACTTTAATCCAATTAACACATTCATTAAAACACCTTGAAACCACTAAATAATAGATAGCAATAACGTATTGATAATAAATTAAGGATTTAATTGAATTCTATCCCAAAATCGTATTTTGTTCCTATCTCACAATGGTTAAAATCCCCGAGGTTGTTCACTCTCTTTCACTAGAGCGCGCTGATCAGGTCTATTAGCTACTCCTCTATAATTAGAGTCAAATCCAATCCCTATGTCCACACTTGGTTGAGTTTTGTGTGTAGTACAGCATGCGTCCAATGCTTGAGCATAATATGCAGCATGCTGTGCAGCACACAAAAATCGACCAAGTGTGAACATAGGGAATGACCACACCGTGATTATACAGTCTGTTATCTTGAAGCTGTGCATCAACTTGAAAAAACATTTTTTATGGTGATATTTTTCAAAGTTTTTATTATTTCCATACTATCAAGCTTTAAAAATGAAATAGCCTACATTTCAGTTGAAAAAATTGTTTTTGTTCATTAGTTTGTGAGATATGGGCGCCTAAAGTTGAAATTTTTGGAACAGATCATCTCAATATTGGTTGCAAATATGCAATTCTACTGCTCTTCTGCAAAAAAAGTTTTCATATGGCAGAAGAAAGCTATAAGTTGCATAGAGGGACTGAAATTTAACGAATCATGTAGAGAGACTTTTAAAAAATTGAACATTTTGACCCTTGCTAGTATGTATGTATTTACCAATGTTGTCCATGTAAAAGAGAATGAAAATGACTTTATTAAGCAGCACTAAAATCATGAGCACGACACTAGAAGGAAGTTTGATTTGGTAAAACCAACCAGAAGGCTGCACAAGTCGTACAGGAGTCACAAATACCAACAATTTGTTTTGTTCAATAAATTCAATTGCAATGAACTGCCTGTAGAAATCAGATGTCTTCCGAAAAACAAGTTTAAAAAGAAAGTAAAGGAAATTCTTACATTTGGGGTATTCTACACAACAGAAGAATACCTCAACAGTCAAATTTAATTCTATTGCAATGAATTTAAAACTATGATTTCATTTTGTTTTATGCCTATTCTCTAGATTATTGTTTTCATATTCATGTTCATCAGTGACTTATGTATCTACCTATGACTTGACTTTTATTTACTTTTGTTATTACTTGACGAAATCCATGTATATTTATATTTGTTGATCAATAAAAACTATTCTATTCTATTCTAAATACAACCATTACATTCTGAGCATAATGTCTACCTCAATATTTTGATTTGAACAAGAACAAAAGGTACAGAAAACTTAATTAGAATCCTGAAACATATATAATAATGAATAGAAGCAATCATGAACGTTTTCCTAGCTCACATGACAAACTCCTGCCTCAAATTGTACGCAACACCCTCATTGAAATCAAAGAATCTGCTCTCAAGTTTGTCAAGCGAGAGGAAAAATTAAGATAAAACGCAAAGATATAATTTTTTTTTCTGAGGATGATGCCCACATGAGCTCTAGGCTTGTGCGTGGGTAATGAGTGGGGTGATGATGAGATATGACGACTACTTTCTAGGCAGTCGGGACCGACGGCTTAACGTCTCCTCCGAAAGACGGGAGTGGCCGTATTTGTCAAAAATCCTTCCGTCAACCAGGCTCGAACCCTGGCCCAATGGATTTTATCTGACTGCTGATAACTTAATCAGTCTAACGCCTTAGCCGCCTCGGCTACGAACCACTCCCAATTTAGTGAGAATGATAATTAGAATTGGAGAGACACCAAAAAAGAGAATACATGAATTCGATTCAACTCACTTGACAAACTCCTGTCTCAAATTGAACGCCACGTCCTGATTGTTGTCGACGAATATTCGGACAGGTTTGTCGAGCGAGAGAAAAAATTAATATAAGACGCAAAAAAATATAATTAGAATTAGTAAGAAGGATAATTAGAATTGGAAAGACACCAAAAAAAAGGATACATGAATTCGATTCAACTCACTTGACAAACTCCTGCCTCAAATTGAACGCCACGTCCTGATTGTTGTCGACGAATATTCGGACAGGTTTGTCGAGCGAGAGAAAAAATTAAGATAAAACGCAAAGATATATAATTAGAATTAGTAAGAAGGATAATTAGAATTGGAAAGACATCAAAAAAAGAGAATACATGAATTCGATTCAACTCACTTGACAAACTCCTGCCTCAAATTGAACGCCACGTCCTGATTGTTGTCGACGAATATTCGAACGGGTTTGTCGAGCGACACGCTCGCGAGGTCGCGCACAGCATCGGTCATTGTCGCCGAGAAGAGCAGGGTTTGTCGGGTGCGCGCGCACTGTTTGACGATTTCGTGCAGTTGCTCCTGGAAGTATTCGTCGAGTATGCGATCGGCCTCGTCGAGGATGAGCACCTCGACCTGGTCGATGCTGAACGAGGGCGCGTTCCTGATGTGATCGATGAGGCGACCCGGCGTGGCGATCACTATGTCGGGCGATTTGCGCAGCATTTGCTCCTGTCACACAAAACGATGAAAATAAATCATATTATCAATACAATATAACAATAATATGCAGACGATTCAGCATTATTGAGTGATAAAATTCAAGAAGCCAGAAGTCAAATAACAAGTCTACAAAGGAAAAGAGAAGAAGAAGAAGAAGAAGAAGAAGAAGAAGAAGGAAAAGAAAGGAAAAGAAAAGAAAAGAGAAAAGAAAAGAAGAGGAAAGAAGAGAAGGAGGAGGAGGAGAAAAAGAAAAAGAAAAGAGGAGGAAGAGGAAGAAGGAGAAGAAAGAAGAAGGAGGAGGAGAAGGAAAGAAGAGCAGGAAGAGGAAGGAGGAGGAAGAAGAAGGAGAGGAGGAAGAAGAAGAAGAAGAAGAAGAAGGAAGAAGAAGAAGAGGAGGAGGAGGAGAGAGGAAGAAGGAGGAGAAGAAGAAGAGAAGAAGAAGAAGAAGAAGAAGAAGAAGAGAGAAGAAGAAGAAGAAGAAGAAGAAGAAGAAGAAGAAGAAGAAGAAGAAGAAGAAGAAGAAGAAGAAGAAGACTCCAAATATCTTTTGAAAAACGGAAATAATGGTGACAGATCCACCCATAATCAACCACATCACTATAAATAACAGGATAATAAAGTTAGTTGAACAATTCAAGTACCTTGGAGAAATTATAACACACAACCTGGACGAAGCCCCTGCATGGCAAGCACGAACTAATAAAATGATAAAGTCTCAGAAAACAACATGGGCTACTTACAATAAAAAATGTCCATCAATCAGAACAAAATTGAAACATTATAAAACAGTGGTGCAACCAGAGGTGACATACGGCAGTGAAACACTTTTCAAGTTAACACAAAAAAACAGAATTGACAAAATACTAAAAGTAGAGAGAAGAATAGCCAGAACTTATATCAAAAAGATGGACAATGGAGGATAGTGCCAAATGAAGTGGTTTACAAAGAACTTGAACCTATTACAGACACTATGCGAAAAAAAAGAATATCTTTTGTTGGTCACGTTCTAAGGACACCAGAAACCAGGTTATCGAGAATAATAATAGAGAAACTATGGGCTATGAAGCAGCAAGCAGGATGGATTATAGAAATTAAAGAAGATCTGAACGAACTGGAATTATAACCCTGGATGATCTAAAAAGCAAAACCGAAAATCTAAACAAACTAAAAGACATAAAAACAAGGTTCAAACCAAAAATAGACAACCGACATACTGTACAAAGGGTATTTACAGTTGAAGAACGAAAGAGAAGATCAGAACGAATGAAGAAGTACTGGACAATGCGAAAGAAAAAATTAAGAAAGACCAGGAAATGATTGATTTAAGTGGTCCAATGAGGCCGTAAAAGCAAAATAATAATGACACAATGAAACAATACACTTATAATAATAATAATAATAATAATAATAATAATAATAATAATAATAATAATAATAATAATAATAATAATAATAATAATAATAATAATAATAATAATAATAATAATAATAATAATAATAATAATAATAATAATAATAATAATAATAATAATAATAATAATAATAATAATAATAATAATAATAATAATAATAATAATAATAATAATAATAATAATAATAATAATAATAATAATAATAATAATAATAATAATAATAATAATAATAATAATAATAATAATAATAATAATAATAATAATAATCAGAACAAGATCTGTTCCCACTCTGGAAGACCCATTTCTTGATTACTTCACAGCAGAGAACGGTGTCAACTGGTTTGGTAACATACAGGAGAGGTGTCTTTCAGGGAGATTCCTTGAGCCCTCTCTTGTTTTGCATCTCACTACTGCCATTGTCTGCTGCTTTGAAGAAGACAAAGGGATATTGTTGTGGCATGCCTGGTAATAGAATCCATAAAATTACCCATCTTTTTTATATGGATGACTTGAAGATCTATGCAGCCTCCAAATCAGATCTCAAGTTAGCAATTGGTGTGGTACAGCGGTACTCTATGGATATTGGCATGTCTTTTGGGCTGGATAAATGTGCAGTCACTCACCTTCTGAAAGGAAGGACACAAGGTCTGAATGAGGACATGGAGCTTGTTGATGGTAGCATTATAAGAGCTTTAAATGCCGGAGAGACCTACCAGTATCTTGGATTTGAACAGAATCATGTTCAGGATGCTGAAAAGATAAAACAGGCTCTCCGCAGCAAGTATAAAAGGATACTCAGGAGGTTATGGTCAACTGAGTTATCTGGAAAAAATAAAGTAAATGCCACCAATATGCTTGCTGTGCCAGTTCTCACATACTCATTTGGGGTAGTGAGATGGAAGAGAAACGAGCTCCAGGAACTCGACAGAGAGACCAGAAAGAGGATGCATATGGAAAGGAGTCTTCACCCTCGCTCTTCTGTTCCAAGGATTTATCTGCCAAGATATCTAGGTGGCAGAGGCCTGCTTGGTTTGGAGAACCTACATGACAGAGTGGCCTTACAGTTTGCCTGCAGCATTAAGAGATGCTCCGACCCCTTAATGCAACTGGTTCATGACCATGAAGTTGCCGGTGTTGGGGCTTTCCTCTATAAGGCAGCACAGCGAGCAGCAGAAACCCTTGGTCTTGATTTTGACACAGAGGGGGAGGAGATAGTTCAGACTTCCCGGCTCAGGGCTCAAATAAAGGCTGCTGAGAGTAAATTTCTGCTCCAGCAGCATGAGGACAAAGTCCTGCATGGCTTGTTCTACAAGCATATTGAGGAGCAAGGACTGTCCAAAGAGCTGACTTTTTCCTTCTTGAAGTCAGCAGCCCTAAAATCTGAGACTGAGGGTTTCATAATAGCCTGTCAAGATGGCGTTATTAACACATTGTCCTACCGTAGCAGGGTGATGAAGATGAGTGTGCCTGATATCAGTTGCAGGGTGTGTCATAGGGCACCTGAAACGCTGATGCACATCCTTTCAGCATGTTCTGTGCATGCAACTGCGGGCTACATTCATAGGCATAATGCTGCCCTGCGAGTGCTCTATTATCATCTAAGACACTCTTACGGTATTGACAAAACGCCAGTGCTGCCTTATATCCCAGGGGAGATAGAGTCCGTTGTGGAGAATGAGAAATGCCGGATATATTGGAATTATTCATTCTCCACCACCAGGCTTTTAACAGCTACAAAGCCTGATGTTGTCCTTCTTGATCATACTGCGAAAACAATGTATGTGATTGAGTTTTCAGCTCCAGCTGAATGCAACATTGTTGTAAAAGAGGAGGACAAACGGACCAAGTACCAAGAACTACTGGTGGAGCTGCGCAGGCTAAACCAGGGCTACTCTGTCAAACTAATAGTCCTGGTGATTGGTGTCCTAGGTGGGATGCGCCCAACGCTGCTCTCTAACTTAAAAGCAATTCCGGCCTGTGAAAGAAGTGCCATTTCACTGTTAGGCCAAATGCAGAAGGCGGTTATTTTGGGCTCACTCCGTCTGCTCAGAGCAAACGATTTGTGGATGACGGACCAGGCATGATTGTTTACTGCACGGACGTGTGGAGCAGTCATGTCTAAAACCGCTTGTCAGACCTCCTTGAGAATCGGAGCTCAAGGTTGGGATGGTCAAGCACCTCTTTAAGGAGAAAATAATAATAATAATAATAATAATAATAATAATAATAATAATAATAATAATAATAATAATAATAATAATAATAATAATAATAATAATAATAATAATAATAATAATAATAATAATAATAATAATAATAATAATAATAATAATAATAATAATAATAATAATAATAATAATAATAATAATAATAATAATAATAATAATAATAATAATTAATAATAATAATAATAATAATAATAATAATAATAATAATAATAATAATAATAATAATAATAATAATAATAATAATAATAATAATAATAATAATAATAATAATAATAATAATAATAATAATAATAATAATAATAATAATAATAATAATAATAATAATAATAATAATAATAATAATAATAATAATAATAATAATAATAATAATAATAATAATAATAATAATAATAATAATAATAATAATAATAATAATAATAATAATAATAATAATAATAATAATAATAATAATAATAATAATAATAATAATAATAATAATAATAATAATAATAATAATAATAATAATAATAATAATAATAATAATAATAATAATAATAATAATAATAATAATAATAATAATAATAATAATAATAATAATAATAATAATAATAATAATAATAATAATAATAATAATAATAATAATAATAATAATAATAATAATAATAATAATAATAATTTTCAATTTCAATTTCAATTTCAATTTCAATTTCAATTTATTTCCATTATTACATTCACATATATCATATTACACGCAGTGTTTTATTTTCTCCTCTAGCTTATAGCTAATTTGAGGAGTATCATTTATACATTATACATTATAGATTATAGAATAACATGTATACAATAACATTGGGGATTATACATTATCATTTACATTATACAATACTTGAGTCACTCTTTGATCTATTGACTCTATGCTTCACTTTTTTGATCACTCATAATAATGTCATTTAGGTGGCCGTGCACATCACACACCGAAAACAGTACACACAGGCAACAAAAACATAACCTTCAGAAATTTTCAACCATCAAACTAGTTTAGATTCAGATCAAAGTGTATTTTAGATAACATTGTAATATTTTAAACTATAGTTATATTATTTATAATGATTGCAATTAAATTCATTCTCTGTCTGATAAGTCTTATTTCTATCCTATCTCCAGCTACATAATTCAGAAGTTTTGTCGTTTTATTTCATAATCATTCTTAACCACTAACCTTACATTATTGGTTGCCCTATTCTTTAACAATACATTAACAAAAATAATCTTAACCTAATCGTATACTACATATTATATAAGTTTATTATTATATTCTAATAAAGTAATCCTTCAACTTAGTTTTTATCTCATGTTTTCTTTGTAAGTCTCTTAACTCCGGTGGTAAGGAATTTAGCAGGTAAGGAATTCTACATTTTGAAACTCTTTTGCCGTAGTTGTTATTAAATCTTTGAGTTCTGAATGACCTATTTCTTAAGCTGTAATTCACCTCATTCAATTCTCTGAATTCATTATTGAAATAATTTCTAGATAAATCTGTATATTTAGCCAAAGATTCTAGTGTCATGATACCTAATAAATAGATTTCAATACCATTAAATAGAGTTTGATTTACTCGTCTGACAATGTCATACAAAGGTTGTCTTATACATCTTGGTGCTAAGTAATGGACTGTGATTCCATAATAAATTATACTTTGGATCATCGAAAAGTAAATTATCCTTTTAGTACTTATTGGAAAACAACGACTGATTCTAGAGCATTTATACAAAGCAGCCTTCATCGTATTCAACAACCGGTTATTATGAGAACTGAATCTCATGTCTGCATCAAAAATTAATCCAAGATGTTTAATGTTCTCATTATATTCAAGTTTCTGGCAATTACATCTATTTCTTATTTGATTACGAAGACATTCTACTGTGTGGCATATTAGCTTGGAAGTATTTACATTATTAAAATTGATTCTTTGATTTCTGAATACAATTACCTTTGTTTTCTTTGAATTTATCTTGATAGCATTATTGAAAAAATATTTAGTAGTCAAATTGAGATCCTCTTGCATGAACCTTAGACCTGTCCTCAGATCAGTGTGCACTATGTATAATATGTTATCATCTGCATACTGAAGTATCTTACTTTTAAAATGAAGACTAGCTAAATCATTAACATACAAATTAAATAAAACTGGAGATAAAATGCTGCCTTGAATCAAACCACATTCCTGATTATAACCATTACTAATATATTTATCTATACTAACATGAATTCTTCTCCCCATAAAGTAATTTTCAAATAACCTGAGTAATTTTCCACCAATACCTATTCTGCTAATTTTTTGAAGCATAATTGTATAGTCTACCAGATCAAATGCTTTTGTCAAATCAGTTGCTACTGATATGACAAATTTGTTGTCATTCAGTGCTTCATTAATGTCATTTGTAAATTTTTCTAGCAAATCAATTGTCGATTTTTTCGGAATAAACCCATATTGAGCTTCATTTATTATATTTTGACTGAGTAAGTATTGACTTAATTGCATGCAAATGAAATGTTATAATATTTTCATGATTACTGAGATTGATCCCACTGGTCTATATGAATCCAAGTTTTTCTTCATTCCACTTTTGTAGATGGGCCTAAGATGGGTTACCTTCATTAGCTGTGGTATCATTCCTGTTTCGGTAATACGATTTATTAAGTGTAATAAAATAAGTTTTAGATAAAAAATATTATTTATTATGTCTTTTGGTCTAATACTATCCGGTCCTGCAGAGGATTTAATATTTAATTTATTAATTGCTCTGTATAATTGTTCTTCATCCATATCTTTAAAATACATGCTCATCCTTTCACCTATTAAATAATTCCCTTTTCTAAATTGTGTGTTAAATCGAACTTTGTCCGAGCATGTCTGAGGTAATTTCCTCGATTTTTTCTTTAAAACTTTCTTTAAAATTTTCTGTTAAATCAATCATTTGGTTCTCTTCATTTACATTAAAATTAGATCTAATTGTTTGTAATATAGTAGGTCTATTCTTCTTATTTATAAATTGATTAATAGTTTCCCAGGTTCTCTTACTATTGTTAGCGTTATCACTAAATACATTATAGTAGTAGTTCCTTTTTCACTACGAATTGTGTCTGTCAACTTATTTCTAATGTTCTTAAACTGAGTTCTTAAATCTAAATTATATTTATCCCTCTTGAGCCTTCGCCATATATTATTTTTCTTTTCTATCAACTGTTTAATATTATTATTGAACCAAGGATTATTCAACTTATTTGTTTTTTGTTTGCATTTAATTATACTTTTATTGTATATATCTTTGAATCTTTTAACTATTTCATTATAAATTTCTGATGGCTCCCTTAGATCCAATATTGGCCACCAATTTTCAGCTCGGATTAGTTCATTAACTTTTCTTGTTGTTATAATATTGTTATATTCATTCTCCTTTTCTCTTTGACAGGGTGCTCCCGTATCAAATTTTAGTTTAATTCCTGTCCAGTAATGATCTGCTATTTTACTTTCAATTAAAAAAGAAATATAAGAAATATTATCATCTACCTTTACATTTATGTGATCCAAACATTTTGATATCAGTGTATTATTATATATTTCCTCTCTAGTAGGCGAATTGATGCTATTATTTAAACCATATGAATATAATATGCTTACATAGTTATTTGCTCCATACATTTCTGTTAGGTAGCAAATATTTACATCACCTAGCATAACAAAATTTTTTTGATTTATGATCAATTCAGAAGATAATAATTTTCTAACTCCTCGTTAAAAGATTTACGTTTTGATTGGGAGGTCTATAAAATGCTGCCATAGTTATTGACTTATTTTTATCGTAAAGCTTGAAACAAATCAGCTCAGCTGAATTAAATTCTATATCAATCTGATGTAATCGAAGGTTCTCTTTGTAAAAAATTCCTAGTCCACCACCTCCCCTTCCGTCTGATCTACATTTGAAAAAACTTGTATAACCCGGAATTCCATATAAATTTGTCTCTTCATTTTTTATATTAATTTCACTTAACACAATTGCATCTATTTCTCCAATTATACTATCATATTCTATCCTGAATGAATCCCAATTCTTCCTTAATGACCTAATATTGGTGCATATAATATTCAGTTCATTTATTGATGCATCTGTCTTCTTTAAAAATTCTTTAGAGTGATTCAAGTCTTGGAAAATCCTAAAATCCCCATTGTTATTCAAATCTTCTTCGTTTAGTTGGAAAATGTTTTATAGAATTTGTAGATAAAAGTGAATATTATTTTGAAATTTAATATTATTCAGTAGAGAAAAGCTAATTGTAGGTGTGATATATACAGCTATAATGATATTGTCTGTAGAAAAAAAAATGTATATTCAAGATACTATTATTCAGATTAGTTTGATTCAATATGTATGTTGATTTTATATGTGATAGGCTAATCTATTGGCATTGAGATCATGGTTATCCTATATTATCTTTTCCAAATCTTCCAATCGTATTATTTTGATTGCCCTAGCTCCTTCATCTTTCTTAATCATGATTCTGTCCCCGTTCATCCACAAAAATTTGTATTTCTTTGTTACCTGTATTTCCTTTGCTTTTCGAAATAAATTATTGAAGTATGGAGTCAGATGGTCGTTGAAGAATATAGCCCTCGTTGGTTTCATCTCGCTGATTAGTGATGTGGTTGGTCTGATCCTCCTGGCTTTTTTCACAATGGTATCCCTTACTGACCTGGAGTTCAATTGTAGGATGGTTGGCATCTGTTCGGCATTTTTGGACGGCAATCGATGTGCAGTGAAGTCTTCTTTTCTCAAATTGATTTCCATTTTTCCCAGAAGTTTTTGAATTTTGTCACTTAGATCTTCATTTTTTGAAACTGGAATACCGGAGATGATTATGTTTCTACTCCTTCCATACTGTCTCTCACATTCCAGGGCCACTTTCAAGTCCTCCATTTCATTCTTCAAGTTTTCGGTTTCCTTTGCAGATTTCTTACCTCCTTCACCTCCCCCAAGCTTCTCCTCAATGTTGACTATCATGACTTTCATTTCTTCCATTTTCTCCGTTATAATTTTTTCGTGATTGTTGAACATTTTCTCTAATAGGCGCTTGAGCATCAAATACGTTGCATCTGATGGTTCAGTCTCCATGCTGATCGGTCGGCTCGTTATAGATTTCCTACATTTTTGGCACTCCCATTCACTTTTTTTTGAAGAGCTCTTGGCCTTCCAGGTGGATTTTGAAACCCCAGAGCATGTATAATGAATTTCTGATTGGCACTTGCCACAGGTAATGCAATCTTTGTCGGTTGGCAAAGCTTTATCACAGATTGAGCAGCTGTTCATTGTTAGCAGATATTATTAAATTTCTAACCTCAATCACGTCGAATAAAGTTCGCCAAATTTATAAATTTTTACTGTTCCTGTAGCAAATATTGATTGCACTAGTCACCACAATAGTTCTCTGCCACTAAAAAACTTAAAACATTATCGTTTTCATTCTATCTAATTAAATATAATTAAAAAAAAAACTTCTCACTGGTTTAACTTGGTTCTTGAATCTAGACTGTTTTATTATTATTTATAATAATAATAATAATAATAAATAATAATAATAATAATAATAATAATAATAATAATAATAATAATAATAATAACAATAATAATAATAATAATAATAATAATAATAATAATAATAATAATAATAATAATAACAATAATAATAACAATAATAATAATAATAATAATAATAATAATAATAATAATAATAATAATAATAATAATAATAATAATAATAATATTAATAACAACAATAATAATAATAATAATAATAATAATAATAATAATAATAATAATAATAATTAATAATAATAATAATAATAATAATAATAATAATAATAATAATAATAATAATAATAATAATAATAATAATAATAATAATAATAATAATAATAATAATAATAATAATAATAATAATAATAATAATAATAATAATAATAATAATAATAATAATAATAATAATAATAATAATAATAATAATAATAATAATAATAATAATAATAATAATAATAATAATAATAATAATAATAATAATAATAATAATAATAATAATAATAATAATAACATTAATAATAATAATCAATAATAATAATCAATCAATAATAATAATAATAATCAATCAATCAATAATAATAATAATAATAATAATAATCAATAATCAATATAATAATCAATAATAATCAAATAATCAATAATAATAATCAATCAATCAATCAATAATCAATAATAATAATAATAATAATAATAATAATATTAATAATAATAACATTAATAATCAATAATAATAATAATAATAATAATAATAATAATAATAATAATCAATAATAATAATAATAACATTAATAATAATAATCAATAATAATAATAATAATAATAATAATAATAATAATAATAATAATAATAATAATAATAATAATAATAATAAAACAATACACATATAACAATAATAATAATAATATTGTAGATAATATTGATTCAATAACAAATCGAATAAAACCGAATAAAAAGACTTGAAATGTCTAACTAGCTAAATCTAACTCTTAACTACATGATATAACTACCACAATGTCACCTTCACTACTACACAGAAAGGAATCGAATAGAAGTTTATTCATCGCAATTATTTACAATACAAAGTGTGAATCTGTAACATAAAATACAAGTAGGCCTACTGTAGTACAAATAAATTTGATGCTTTGAATTGTTCAAAATATACAGCAGTAAAGAAGTACTTACTTGTACTTTGACGTCAAGTCCTCCCACAGACAAGGCGATGTCGATTTTTGTGAACTGGGCCAGCTGCCTTGTCACCGAATACACCTGTACACCCAATTCTCTGGTAGGCACCAGCACCACAACTCTGCAAAATAATAATTCATTATTAATTAATAATTTTAACAAATAATTATAAATAAAATTGAAATTATAGTAGATCCTCTCCTTAATAACGATTTTCATCACCTCGAGCCTTCAAATCAATAACAAGAGAAGAGACTATTTCCAATTTAATAAACGTAAAGTGATTTTTGATGAAAACACTAAGATGTTTTTAGGCACAAAGATGTTGTCAAATATCACTGGATTTATTAAAAACATCAACAAACATGTTTCAGCATCATTGATGCCTAAAACCATTTAGTACACTGAAGATGCTAAAACACGTTTGTTACTGACTTTAATTAATCCAGTGATATTTGACTACATCTTAGTGTTTTCATTATTCTCTATTACATACACATGGCGATGAAAATAATTATTCAGGGTGTTTCAGAAGGAATCTGCCAAACTTCTCATACTGATTCCCGACACCAAAATAATGAAAAAAGTTTCAGTAAACATGGGTCCTAAAATGCTTCGTTTCCCCTCTAGACACCATTTTCTTCTTTTTCTTATCTTTCCTCCAGAATGGTTGGACTAATTTTGTTGAAATTTGGCACGGTCAAGGCCGAAATGAAGG
Organism: Laodelphax striatellus; assembly: GCA_017141395.1. Classification (NCBI taxonomy): domain Eukaryota; kingdom Metazoa; phylum Arthropoda; class Insecta; order Hemiptera; family Delphacidae; genus Laodelphax; species Laodelphax striatellus. The sequence continues at coordinate 34,068 of CM029538.1, read as the reverse complement.
TCTGCTGTAAAAAAAGCAACCTTATCTGACGAAATATTTCAAAATGGCGGCCATTTGAAATTTTTAAATTGAATTAACTAGAAAACTGCAGTTGTTAATAAAAAACTAACCACGCTATTTTGTTTAAAATTAGAAAATAAAACTTCTTTGACTCTTACTAATTTTCAATAAAACGCGCAGTTTTCGAGTTATTTCAATTTAAAAATTTAAAATGCCCGCCATTTTTAAATATTTCGTCAGATAAGGTTGCTTTATTATTTTAACAGCAGACCTTCATTTCGGCCTTGACCGTGCCAAATTTCAACAAAATTAGTCCAACCATTCTGGAAAAGAAAAATAGAAAATGAAAAAACGAAATGGCGTCTAGAGGGGAAACGAAGCATTTAAGGACCCATGCTTACTGGACCTTTTCTCATTATTTTGGTGTCAGGAATCAGTATGAGAAGTATGGAAGTTTGCTCCTGAAACAACCTGTATACATACAAGAACATGGGAAAGTGAGCAACCGCAAAGAAGGCATATCATTTTAGTAATCTATCTCTATATCAATAAAAGAGAGTTGATGTCTGTACGCTCGCTTATAACTCGAGAACGGCTGAACCGATTTAGATGATTTTGGATTAGTTTGGATTGTTACAGCACTGGTTAACATAATATGTATTAAAATATAAGAAAATCCCTTTATAATTAATAAATAATTAGTAAATTAATGACCTAACCTATCAAACATGACATCCATTCTGATCCAGTCCAAACAATAATGCTCCTATAAAATCGATGTGTAGTTGAAGATGCTACAATATAGGTCTTCCAAAAGATGACCTCGATGGTCTGTTGGATAGCGACTCTGCCTTCCACGCAGAATTCTCGGGTTCGAATCCGAGACGGGTGAAATTTTTTTGACAACTTTCAGCATTGATTAATATTTATCCACTCGCTTTAAAAATTAGTATATTGCAGATTTCTTTTAATTTCCATCAATAAAGCGAGTGGATATAGATATTTTTACTTCGTGACATTTTTTTCGTGGGGCGGGGGGGTGTTGATATGAAGGGGGGAAGAGGGTGGTGACATGTAGAGGGGAATTTGGGGTTGCAGATTTCTTTTAATTTCCATCAATAAAGCGAATGGATATAGATATTTTTACTTCGTGACATTTTTTTCGTGGGGGGGGGGGTGATATGAAGGGGGGACATTTGGGGGGAAGAGGGGGGTGACATGAAGGGGGCATTTGGGGGGACATGAATGGGGACATTTGGGGGGTGACATTTTGGGGGGGTTTACATGAGAGGGGCCAATTGTGGGGAAGAGGGGGTGACATTTGGTGGGAAAGAGGGGGTTGAAGTAAGGGAAGAGGGGGGAAGAGGGGGTTGAAGAAAGAGTAGGTTAAAGAGGGGGGGAAGGAAGGAAGGGGGCATTTGGGGATGACATTTTGGGGGTGGCATGAAGGGGACATTTGTGGGGAGAAGAGGGGACATTTGGGGTTAAGAGGGCGATGCCAATCCTAACAGCTAACCCCCTATTTAAAATTTTACATCTGTTTTTACTTAAAACCTTCCCATTAAGTTCATGGGACATTTGTAAATAATATCTGACACAGTGTCTGGTGAGATGTTGTGATATTTATAATACATAATGAAAACACTGGAATGTAGTCAAAAAATATCACTGTATTTATTAGAATTTAACAAACATGTTTCGGCATCATTGTGCCATCTTCAGTGTGAACACACTGTTTGTTAAATTCTAATAAATGCAGTGATATTTTTTGACTACATTCCAGTGTTTTCATTATGTAAATAATATTATTGAATTGCTAGTTATTCAACTGAGAGCTGTCCTACCTGGTAACAGGTGCTCCGGTGAGCGGTTTGTAGATGAGCCGCTCGAGTGTGGGCAGCATGTAAGCGGCCGTCTTTCCGGTGCCCGTCGCGGCGCAGCCGCAGATGTCGCGACCCATCAGAGCGACCGGAATTGTCGCCGCCTGAATCGGCGTCGGATGCACGAACGACATCGCCCCGATTGCCTACAAATTTATATTAATTAGAAACATTTCACAGTGTATGATCAACGTCGTCACATACTTACAGTTGCTAGAAATAGGTTATTAAATTAATTTAGACAAAAATTACCGTCTTATATAATTTCCAAAGTTGATTTCATAAAAATCGGCAACCTTGTATAGCAGGAGCCAATTAACTTGTCATAAATCAGCTGATCCAGTTATAATTAAACAGTGATTTCGACACAATAATCAATTATTGTCATCACTAAGTCTAGAGAACTTTAAAAGTCCGAAATTTAGCTATCAAGACCTAATCAAGAATAACTTTTTAAAAGACCTTTTCAATAATCTGCGAGATTCAGCATTTGTAGGTTAAGTATTGTGATATTGCTCTTTGAAACAGCTGATTTCTGACAAGTTGAATTGGATCCTGCTATACTCACAGATTAGTGTCAACACTCATTATTAGACCGAAACAGCTGTCCGAAATAGCTATAGCAGAATCCAATTCAACTTGTCAGAAATCAGCTGTTTCAAAGAGCAATATCACAATACTTAACCTATGAATGCTGAATCTCGCAGATTATTGAAAAGGTCTTTTAAAAAGTTATTCTTTCAAAGGTCTTCTTTAAAAAGGTCTTTTAAAGACTTTAAAGGTTCTTTAGACTTTCAAGCCTTTTGATTATTGTGTCGAAATCACTGTTTAATTATTACTGGATCAGCTGATTTATGACAAGTTAATTGGCTCCTGCTATATCAACACTAATCTGCGAGTAGAACAGGATTCTTTTAACTTGTCAGAAAACATCTGATTTAACGTTAGTAATCGAGCGTACATCCATTGGGAGCCTGGCTAATCGTTAGTAAGGCTAGTCAGTCACTCCCCATATTTGGAGGCATATTAAATTGTTGCATTGCACTATATAGCTGCTCAACACAATGTTATTGAGCCATTGACAAACAAACAAAAACGAGCGTACATCAATCAGCATTGTTTTCTGACAATTTAAAAGAATCCTGCTATACATTTCACTTTAGATAGATTGATAGATAGATGGATTAAATAGCATCCACTGCCCACCTAATCAGGGGGATCTGGAACTTGTAAAAATTCTAATAGGTCAAGAAATGAGAAACAAACAAGACATTAGACAAGATAATAGATAAAGAAAAATACGGCTGTACATTTATGTGGAATAGTGATTCATGTACTCTTCCCTTGTATAAAATGCATATATATGCTTGTATGTGTGTGTAAGATGAATAAATAAATACAGAATTATAATTATTAGAATAAATTAGGAATAATTTACGTAATACATGTGAAAATAACTAGGCTAGCATCAGTGTAGATCAGAAGATGTATTTAAGGAATGATAAATACCTTCAATAAAGGTCGCGACAGGTTCATCTCATAGAAGGATGCTTTCTCATCGAAGGGAGGCGCGTCTTCGAAGAATTCCTCGTCCCCTTCTTCATTATCAGAGTTCTCCTTCTTTATCAGACCAAGCTTCTTCACTTTCTTCTTCCTCTGTTTTACTTTCAGTGTATCTAGAGAAGGATAAGATAAGAGAGGAAGAGATAAGATAAGAAAGAGAGAGAGAGAGAGAAGAGACTGGATGCAAAGGCAGTGTATGGAATTGACATGGTAAAAACAAAACATCCATGCTGCAAGAAATCTTAAGACGATAGTTTAGCTGATAAGCTGCTAATCGGGAAATAAAATGGATATAAATTTCCAAGATAATCAAGTATGTACCTATGAATTCCTTGAAGTGTATAAAATACAGCATACAGAAGACAGCTTGAGATAGTTACTTTACTCAGGACTATTATCTACCCATAAAAATATCAACTAACAAAGATGCTAATAGAGATACATTAGAAAAGCTAATTCTGAAATAATAGTTTATGCAATGGTTGTATTATGAGAGCTTTTAAACGACGAGTGAGATATCGAGGTTAAAATACGAGCGGCAAAGCCGCGAGTTATTTCAAGGTATTTCAAGAGTCGTTTAAAGGCTAAAATACAGCCATTGCATACACCATTTTATCTACGACCAACAAAAAACAATAATATCTACATTATCAATCTAGACTAACATTGATTTAAACGACAATGTTCTATTTCAATGTTTGCCGTATTGGTTAGGAACTGTTCCGTTCCAGTGTTTTAAAACTGGATCAGATTGAAAAAGGTTCATAATAATGAGATCATTACGATACAAGTTTCAAATTCCCTTTTAAAAAAAGCGAAAGTTTCGATTTCAATTATGAAACTGTATTGATTGCGTTATAACACGGTTGTAGATGAGATACTATTACAAGTTGAACTTCGCACGCCTTGGTATCCTGACGGTCATCAGTCATTATATTCTTCCTGATGCCTGATGCACATCAAGAAAAACCAGCACACTCTGGCAACCCGTAACGATGTGCATCACCACTTCACCAGGCATCGCGAGCTGTTCGACATTCCCAGGAGACGCCTCCACAGATCACAGGCCAGCTACAGGATTTCAGCCCTGAAATTTTACAACAAGCTGCCTGTTGGTGTGAAGCAGTTGGATGGTGCCGCCTTTGAGAGAGCCATGAAGAAGTTGCTGAGGCAGAAGGCTTATTATAGCATCGGTGAATTTATGGGGGATGCCTTGAGTTTTGATTGAGGTTCACAATTCTCTATCACTGCCATCTTGATCATTTAGTGTGTTTTTATATGAAGTATGTTTGGTGTGTAAATTGACGCCATCGATCCCGCTAGTGTGGGTTATGGATGCAGAAGAAGGTATTAAAGGAGTAACCTAAACTTGTAAATAATTAGTTAATAAACTTAATATGCTAGTGAGAAATGACGAGCTCAAAGTAGATTGTCGAAATACCGTACTGCAACTATATCCCACTAGGCCTAACTTATATCAGATCTATAAAGCAAATAATTATTTATTATACCTTTCTTCAATTCATCATCAGAAAGTGAAATTTCAGAGTCCGAATGATTTTTCCCGTTTCCCATAATTGTCTCTTGGTCCTCAATGTCGGACTCATCATTATCTTCAACTTCCTGTAAACAACAAGGATTTCATCAATATATTTTTTCAAACACACCGTAAAAATAAGTTTGATACAATTTAATTCAACAATTCGAAACAATTGAATCCAACAATAGAATGGAAATTTCTGACACAGTGTCTGGTGAGATGTTGTGATATTTGTAATACATAATGAAAACACTTGAATGCTGTCAAAAATATCACTGTAGCCTATTTGTATGAGAAATTCACAAACGTGTTTCAGCATCCTTGTGCCATCATAGTCCACTGAAGATAGCACAATGATGCTGAAACATCATTGACAAAACTTTCTGTTTGTCTCAATCGGTTTGGAATACGTTCTATGTTTGTGAATTTCTCATATAAATACAGTGATATTTTTGACAACACTCAATTAGTGTTTACATTGAAGAAGAATAGAAATTGTTTTTTTTTCGATAGCGTTCAAGCATAATACTTAGAAACAAAGGAGTGCCTATGTCTGTGAAACTTCTCATTGAAGATATGGTTCAATTCACACCAGATGAAATGAAACTAAACAAAAAATTTGCTTCAATCCAGTGGGACAGATATGTGGGGTCTCACAAACCCCAATCCATTGGGGTAGGTGAGACCAATGCATACCACATAAGACAAAACTTTTTGTTTGTCTCAATCGGTTTGGAATACGTTCTATGTTTGAGTCGAAACAAATTGTTTTCTTTCATTTCATGTGGTGTGAATTATTGAATCTACTTTTTGACAGTTCCTACAATCTGTAAAGAAGACATGTAGGAAGACATTTTTTATAGTATGGCTTTTTATCGGTGGAGAGACCCTTACGGGTAGGTTCCACCTCGCCTTATTTTTTGTATCGGTCACCTATTCGAGAACAGTCTTCAATGTTTGTTACTTGACCACATGAAGACATGACAAATAGTGATGAGGACTCCCATTGTTTCTTCCCACATTGTGATATTTTGATAATCAATGAAAAAAGTAATAAAATTACGTTAAGAAATTAATTAGGCTACTCACTTCTTTCTTCAAATTCTTGCGCGCTTTCAAAATTTTATCATCAATCTTGCTTTTTACATTGCGTTTGACGTATTTCTGAATGTCATTCCACGTATCTTTGTTGTATTCTTGGGCGCTTGACGCAAATGCAAAATCCACCTCGAAGTCTTTCTTTTTTCTTTTCTTCTGTTTTGTTGGTTGATACTGAAAAAAAGACAAATCAAAAATATGAAATAACAAGTGAACTAATATGACATAAATAAATGTTTCTTAAATTCAAAGGGTGAATTAAAAGAATGAGCCATTACTAGATCAATAAGGGAAATTTATATTAGAATAACCTACATTAAGGCAGCATGTTTGGTAGGCTATAAAACTTAGATGTCAATCACATAGGCCTACTTTCCTATTGATAAGTTACGGTACGGTATTTCATTATTTGGAATCAATCCAAACTGCTTTTGAAACTGCTTCAAGGACAACTAAATTCAGTCCATTGTGTTTGGACCGAACTCGTATTGGAACTTTATAAGCTACAGTTTCAATACGCATTTTCTATATTATGAATTAGCTCAATTTTCCAACATTATGAAGGCCCCTTCATAACTGAATAGCAAGCTGGATAGAAGGTGACAGCAAAAATATGAAAACGGTCTTCAATCTTAGGAGCACTTCAGTTTTCTGTTGAATTTTTTTACTGTGACTTGAGACGCTTTTCAAATGGTTATGAACTTTTCAACTGAGAAATACAGTTTACTTATACTAATTACCAATTAAACATAAATTGAATTCTGTGCATTCAATTATAAAACTATGAAAATAATATGGTTATACGACTTACATCCTCTTCTTCATCTGAACTTTCCGAGTAATCAGGTACCTCATCCTCATCGCCGATGGTTTTTATCAGATCCATTCTATTATCTGATACAAAAAGCACAGTTTATTTGTAATAAATAGAGAATGTATAGCCTAAATAATGTGACAAACCACGTGAGAGTTGTTTATTGCTTTTAGGTTAAGTTGGAGGTTAGGTTTTCTTGATTCCTTGATCGACAGCTGAAAAGAATCGAGCAAGTGAATTTGTAACCGCGACAATTTGAGACGACGACGATATGAGCAAACAACATGGGATGACGTCAATTCACACATTGACGACATTTTCGTTCTGCGCATGCGTCACCAGCCCACGCTCTGATTGGTCTACCCTTTTTGAAGAATGCTAGACTTCTGACTAGCCGAATTTCTAGGGTAAGTGACTGGGTACGAAATTTGAATGTTCACTGTTCGGAATCAATCGTCAATTATTTATGTGTATTGAAATCGTCCACTTTACATTATTAGTTATTCTTTTCTTTAATACTGTCAATTTATTTTATACTGACAATTATAATACAAACCTTTACAAGTCATACCGGTACTGCTATTTTGCTGGTCTGATTTGACAGCTTGATAGACGACAGCTATCATTAGTAAACAAAGATAGACATGGACCAATAATTAGGGCTCCATAAATACTTTATAGGGCCTTATCAGAGCGTGGGCTGGTGACGCATGCTCAGAACGAAATGTCGTCGTCGTTAATGTGTGAATTGACCTTAAACAGTGTGTTGTAACATTTTATCTCCCGAAACCACCATACTTTTGTAAAAAAATTTCCTGCTAGGAAAATTTGAACCCATTCACACATTTATGAGACTTACTCTAGAGCAGTGGTCGCCAAACAGTCGATCGCGAGCTACCGGTAGCTCGTGGGGTAATTTTGGGTAGCTCAAAGATTGTGCCGGTTAATTACTGGGCCTGCTATATTTTTAGTACCGTATTTAAAAACTCTTATTGAATTTGAAAATATTCATGTAAAGAATTTCGTATGCTTAGTTACAGATGAAGCTCCTGCAATGGCAGGTGTGGAGACGGGTTTCATTTCCTTGTGTCATAGAGACAGTAACATATCAAAATTAGTTTCTCACACATTGCGTAATACACCAGCAGTCATTGTGTGGAATGTTTTAAAAAAATAATCAAAATTTGCCTTTCTCGCAGATATAACTGAGAAAAAGTTGAATGATTCAATTTGCAGCTCCAATGAAAAGATACATCCTTCATGATGGAATGATTTTAGATGTACCGCCATTTTTCAAAAAGCTTGAAATGTAGGGAAAGAATTTGAATATAAGCAATTCCCTAGTCTGAAGAAAATCAATAACCAGCAAAATCCTTTAAATAATCAAGCAATAATTAAAAATATGTTGTAGCTCTTTCAGACTTGAAAACATTTTGATCAACGATTCCAAGATTTTAAAAGCATATTGATATACTTGCTATTTCATACATAGATTTCAATACTAGAAATAATCTTTGTAGGCAATAGAAGTGTGAAAAAAATTCTCGCGTACTTTCTTTTGACCAATATTTCTTGGTACGGTAGCTCACTAGAAGATTTATAAATGCTAAAGTAGCTCATAGGCTCAAAAGTTTGGCGACCACTGCTCTAGAGAAACATGAAGAATCACTTTTCCAACATTAAGAATTATCCAATTCTCTACCTTTGTAGTTTTTGAAAGCTTGAAATTATTAAACTTGATGCTAGCAAAGGTAAATTACGGGTTAGGAGTACAATTTAACATGATTCAATAATATCTTCGCAATGTAAATCTCTTGGTAGTTGGAAAAATATGGTGGATTTGACCAACGTGAAACAAAAGCAAGACATTCAATGGCCACACTGTGATTATACAGTCTCTGTACACAATATGGCGCTGCGCAGATCAAGATGCGCGTAGAAAACTAGGACAAAAGCAAGACATTCAATGGCCACACTGTGATTATACAGTCTCTGTACACAATATAGCGCTGCGCAGATCAAGATGCGCGTAAAACTCAAAACTAGGACAAAAGCAAGATATTCAATGGCCACACTGTGATTATAGTCTCTGTACACAATATAGCGCTGCGCAGATCAAGATGCGCGTAGACAAACAAAATCAAGACATTCAATTGCCACACTGTAATTATACAGTCTCTGTACACAATATAGCGCTGGGCAGATCAAGATGCGCGTAGAAAACTGGGACAAAAGCAAGGCATTCAATGGCCACACTGTAATTATACAGTCTCTGTACACAATATAGCGCTGCGCGTAGAAAACTAGGACAAAAGCAACATTCAATGGCCACACTGTAATTATACAGTCTCTGTACACAATATAGCGCTGCGCAGATCAAGATGCGCGTAGAAAACTAGGACAAAAGCAAGACATTCAATGGCCACACTGTGATTATACAGTCTCTGTACACAATATAGCGCTGCGCAGATCAAGATGCGCGTAAAACTCAAAACTAGGGGGCCGACACTTTCAAAATTGACAAAACGTACAGAAGGTAGTGACCCAAAACTAGCTCTTAAACAAATATAGACATGGACCAATCAGAGTGTGGGCTGGTGACGCATGCGCAGAACGAAAATGTCGTTGTCAATGTGTGAATTGACATTTATGATACGCGTATCGATATTTTGGCTTACGATACGTATCGATACAACACGGCCTGTATCGCCCATCACTACTTTCAAGGTTTTTCTATCACTACAGAGGTATGTGCATGTCTAGACCATTGGGGGGAAAATTAATTACATCGAGTATTGTTGTTGCATCTATCAAAATAGTGAAATATATTTACGAATTAATTAAAAAACTTCAACAAGGAGAGAGAGCCCTCTATAATGCAAAGGAGAAGGGAAGACCAAGAATGGTGGAGAAGAGATGAATCAAAGGATGAAAGTAATAGACATGCGAGAAGAAAGGGCAGTTTATAGTGAGGATACAGAGGCGAGATTTATAGAATGAAGATGGGATAAGTGAATGAATAATGAACAATATCCATTCTTTTTTCTACTGATGAAATTAAACTGACTGTGCTATAAGAGGATATAGAATAAGAATACTATCAGAGGTAGGCCTAAGGATTGATAAATCTGGATATCAAGAAGTAATGTATGAATAGATAAGAAGTGATGTGAACACGAGAGAGCCAACATCAGTGATAATGAAGGAAGAAGAGGGATATTCATTGTATTGTAGGCCTACCTTCTCCACTTCAAGGAGTAGTTGTAGGTGCAAATATGAGAGGAAAAAGAGTGAGAAAATAAAGAATGGAGTGGGGGAAAAAGAATAAAATTCAGAGGAAGGTCTACATAGATGATTAAAAATGAGAATACCGTACAGTATTAGCATAGGCTAACACTATAGTGTTGTCTATGGTATTAGGCTATTAGTGGAGTGAGTGTGAGATAAGATGAACAATGAACATGGAAGAGTTGAAATTAATGAAATGTAAATTAATGAGTAAATTGAATTAAATAAAAAGATATCATAGGTAAATGGAAATAGGAAATGATAAATTTGAATTTTAAGGGTATAGGATTAATAATGAGACATAAAAATGAAATAAAAAGAGATCATTGATAAGGTAAAAATGAAAAAATTATTGATTTGAAAGTTAAGGGTAATAAAGGATTAGGCCTACCCTATAGGAGGGTCAGAACATGGGAGATGAGATTAATATGAAAACATATAGGAGGTTGAAAGATTGAATGGTGCGAGAAGGTATAGGAAGGGCAAACATACATGTACATGAATAATCAGAGTGATTCAAAAAGAATACCACAAGTTCAAAACTTTGTATTTAATGAAAGAAATATAATAGAACCTTCTGTTATACATCATTTTTAAGAGTAATTAAAGAAGTTTTTTTCACTCACAAAGAAGTTCAGAGATGTTCAATATGACCCCTCCAGACACTCGAGCAATATCAACCCAAAACCTCCCTCAAACTCTTTCCACTCTCACTGTAGCATATCAGGCGTAACAGTTTGATAATCTGCTGTAATTTCTTGTTTCAAATCATCAATATCCATCCACCATTGATGATTTGAAACAAGAGAAATAACAGCAGCCATCCAAACTGTTACGCCTGACACGCTACAGATAGTGTGGAACAAGTTTGAGGGAGGTTTTGTATTGACACTCGAGTGTCTGGAGGGGTCATATGGAACATCTCTGAACTTGTTTGTGAGTGAAAAAAACTTATTTAAATACTCTTTGTAGAGATGTATAACAGAAGATTCTATGATGTTTCTTTCATAACATTTTTAAAGTTGTGGTATTCTTTTTGAATCACTCTGTATTATTTATAACGATTGACAAAACACTTTAAATTAGTTGAGCAACATGAGAGAGCTGAGAGCTAACTAGCCGACAATGTTTCGAGAGATGCAACAACAAACAAGACCAATATACACATTACAAAGATGGAAAATATTTCCTGCAAAAGAAACAACTAATGTGGCAGCACTATGAAATTGTGAGTATATTATTCAATTTGATTTGGATACAAAAATTAACTTATTTGAAAAAATCAAGCGATATATACAATGAAAATTTTAAATTGAATAGACCCAACAGAAAAACTTGATAATAGAGAAGGGTCGTTTCAAGATGGTTAATGACTGAAAAATTATATCTTTGATCTTGGACTTGAACGGAAGGTTCTCCTCCAAAGAGTCTGAAAATAATCAGGACAGAGGGGGAAGGGTTATTGAAAAAAAAGGGGGAAAAGGAATGATCTTGATGGATCAAGGTCCAAGTTGATTAGATTATTTTTGATAAAATAATTATAAGGGAATAGCTAGAGAATAGAAGCGGCCAATGGTCTAGACATGCAATATCAATTATTATTATTTCAATTGTGTTTTCCATGACGAGTAGAAACCTCTATTAAAGTAACGACTTGTATTTCACTATAAGCTCCAGTTTTCTATAAACTATTTCACTGATCAGGAGTGAAATGCATTCCAATTATGTCCAATAATGTAAGTAACAGCATTTATCATCTAAAATGAATTACAAGTCGTTACTTTAATAGAATCAATTATTTCGTACGGTAATAAGGTTTTCAAATTGGAGTCGCCCAGGACCGATTTAAACAGTTCAACCAGACATTAGCAATTAAGTTAGTGAGAAGGTAATGATGTACTAGAATATACTGATATATGGAATATGAACTGGAGGCTCTCTTTTTAGCAACTGAAAGTAAAAATTTGACAGAAAAGAATGTCAATTCAATTAGAAGAAAATAATTTTCAATATATAATTAATTGAAATTTCTACAGGTTACATCAAAAGATGCCGCTTGATTTATTAATAGAAGTTGAAGAATTTAAGATAAAAATTTGATTGAACAGTTGAAATTGGCCCAGAGCTAATTTACCTTTTTGATGTTCTGCGAAGACCTCTCTCCAAGTCTGCATCGATGCCTGAAAAGTCCCACACCCCTCCCCGTTTGTATTTATTATCATAAAAAAAACAATACATACCCAATACAATAGACCATACAAAACAGAACATACACAATACAATATACATATGAAACAGAACATACACAATTCAATAGAAATAATTTCATAGTGTCTTTTCAAACTCAATTGCTAGATATTCAAAAATGATAACTTAGTTCATTGTGAGTGAAACCACATTTGAGTCCATTCAATCTCAAAGTACACTTCTCACTTGTTTCATATTTTTTATCATAAATTCTATCAATTTTCTATCAGTTCTTCTAATCTTTGTCATCAAATCGAGTGCGACCCATCCTCCTCCTTTTGCTTGTGTGTCTGTGTGGTGTGTGTCTCTCTCCTCAATTCCTAAAGAAGAAGAAAACAAATATTCAGAGTTACAAGTAGACTCACATAGAACAATAGAAAATGCAATAAAAACTGACAGTGACAATATATCTTCAGTGACTGAAAATATATTATTCCAAATTTCTATGAGGAATGATAATAGTTGAAGAAACAATTCCAATAATTGAAAGTTGGTCAAAATACAAGAAAGACAAAATGTTTTTTCGCTCGTTGCATACCACAATGCATCAGTTAATATTATAGCAGAGACGGGACTTGATAGCAGTGAGTTTCTGGTTTAATGTCATCACATATATGATAATTCAATAAGTATGATTAATGGTATAGGCTAATGATTTGTACAATAATATTCAATGAGAAATAAAAGAAAAATTGTATCAAAGTAACGACTTGTATTTCACTGTAAATAATTAATGCTATTACTTACATATTTTTTGGACACAATTGGGATGCATTTCACTCCTGATGAGGAGCTTCATCAGCCAGCCGCCAGGGGCGCTAGTTTTTAGGGGTTGGACTGTGTGACCATGATGTATGAAAAAATGGTACTTGATTTAAAATTTATTGGGTCATTTATTATGTTAGGTTTGTCTTGCTTGTAGTGTTTGAATATTTCATATTGTTCTAATGTGTCAAGTGTTTTTTTCTAATTACATTAGAAGTTTTTCAAGACACATTGGAACAATATGAAATATTCAAACAAACCTAACATAATAAATGACCAAATAAATTTTAAATCAAGAACCATTTTTTCATACATCATGGCCACACAGTCCAACCAAGGTCTATAGAAAGGTCTATCTTTCTATAGACCTTGAGTCCAACCATTAAAAGAAAAAACAAAAAAAAAATTAAAAACTAGCGCCCCTGGCGGCTGGCTGATGAAGCTCCTCATCAGGAGTGAAATGCATCCCAATTGTGTCCAATAATGTAAGTAATAGCATTAATTATTTACAGTGAAAAACAAGTCGTTACTTTAACAGAATTTTCTACAAGTATTTCGTTATGGAAAACAACATTGAAAAATTATTGTAGTTATCATTGACTTTTTTGTTATCACGGATATCATTTTACTTATTTTTTTGTACTTACGTTACTGGAAGTATTCCTTTTTTGAAATTGTATATTCATTGCTTATAGATGAGTTATATCACAGAGGATTTTTATTTGCTTTGCTTGTGGATTTTCAAAGATAAGAATTGTTTAGTTTTAGTTTTGTCAACTTATGGCATAAGATCTTCATCACTATTCAACTTTCATCATTATTGTAGTTTGTTAGATCCTTCGTTTTGATTATGAATTCTTGGATTGTGATGTATTGAGAGAACTGACCTGGTTCAACAGCTAAAGATGACTGCCTCCTCCCCGTCACAGCTCGCTTGAGAACTCGATCCGCTCGCCTATGGCACAGTGGTGTGTTTTGAATCTCAACAGCTGCTGTTGCTTGCTCCTCATCGCCATACAAACTGCAAAAGAAGAAAAGGTCATTGATCAATTCTATATCACATTAGCAATCAATAATAGCTTCAAACAGTACATAACACAATCTACAGTTTTACAAATTAAATTTTTCCTATAATTACCATTCACTGGTAAGTGGTTAAATAGGGATAAAATGTGAAAAATGGTCGGATCTACAATCTTCTTCTTTATATGAAATGGGCGGAAATGTTTTTGGTGACAAGAGCTTCTCCGTGGTTTCTCAAAAGATTTTGTTCGTTCACGTCTCATTATATACAAACTTTTCATTATACAATGAGCTGTGCTCTGTTTGGTTTCATTTTTCACTCTTATTTTCATTTATTTTATGCTATTCAGTTACACTTTCTTTCTCTTTTCTACTACACAAAAGTATTCATTTTGTTATGTGACATTTGTAACATTTTTGTCAAACTTGTTATATAACCTTCAATTGGGAAAAATTGATTAGTGATATTAAAAATTTAATGTACAAGTAGAATTCTAGCAATGTTTATCTTCAACTTAAGACCATCCACAAACTTCAAGCTTTGAAAATAGCGACGGAAGGAGTAAACTGCAGAGGGCCTGTTTACATGCTTCTTCCAAAGGTAGGCTATATATATCATGTTTTTTGCATGGGCTCTAAAGGTATAAAGGGCTTTTTCCAAAAAAGTGAATTTTTTGATAATTTCAATCGGCTTACAAACGTTCTAAAAAATTACAAAATAAAATGAAGATAGAGACAAGACTCACCTCTAAGTTGAAGGCTATGTGGCTCATGACAGATGAAGAGCTGCAACTCGGATATTTGTATCAGTCAGCCCTGTTTCATCATTGCTTGTGAAGCGTCCCCTCCGCAGAATAGCAGGCAATGAAACATAGAAGAATTGGAATTCAGTTTACGATGCATAAGAAAGATATCAAGCACTAATACAAAAAGTTATAAATCAATCACATATATAAATGAATATTATTTGTAAACAATCAAATTTCTAATCATGCTTCATCCAATGAAGGAGTTGCCTTGGATTGAATTATTGTTTTGATATTTTATGGCAAAAAATTGATTTTTGTATGGTACAATGGACATGTATATCAATGTTCAATGCGCTTAAACAGTTCATTTCTAGTGTAACTTACAAGTCAGCTTTTCTATCTGAGAGAGCTTTAGGTGGGTTCCAAATCATGATAAAGCGATTTTGGCTGAACTATTTATCTGAGTAGGCATCAAACGGAGACCATTAGAAAGGGAGTATAATACCCAAAGTGCTTCTAAAAATTGAATGAATGACTGGCTTTATTTTTTACCTGGGAGGGCGAAGTTAGAGCGCATTCTGCCATCTCTTACACTTAAAACCCTCCAATACAATACTAAATTTATATTTAACAAATAATACTGACTAAAAAAACAATACAATGCTATTTGAAGTAAAGAAAACAAAATGTCCATATATGACCTTCTCAAAGGTGTTTAATTTGATCTAAGTTTGCATTTGATGGATTATCATCGAGGATGGAGAAAATGTGGATATACTTTTTATTATTTGTCAATAGTGATGTCATTTCATGTTATTCTACATGTGGCAGCAAGTGCGAAAAGCTATATAATAAAATAGCATGAGGGAATAGGAGAGTAGTAGAGGCAATCAAGCAAAATAATCAGCATAATAGCTACATTAAAAGGAGCAACATAATAAAAAAAGAAGGGGAAGAGAAGAAATAAAAGTATTAAATAAATCAAAATCACCAGCAAAATTACAACATTTATAGAAGCATAAACATTCAATGCACATTACAGATCCTTGCACATGTAGCAGCATGTGAGAGGAGCTACATAATAGAAAATATAGGAAAGAGAAGAAATTAGAGGCAATAAAGCAAAATCTTCAGCAAAATTGGAACATCAATAGAAGCATAAACATGCAATGCACATTGCAGATGAGAAGGTGACGATCAGCAATACTACTTTTAAAGCAGCCGGGACAGACAGCTTAATATTATTTAACTATTTATTCAACTAAACTGATTTCAAACTGAGTTAAGTACCCTACCTATAATCAACTGTTTCGTTAATTTTTTCTTTATTAGATGAAACTAATGACAGAATTCGTTAATTTATTTCTCAATTATTGTGAACAGATAATGAGGAATGAAGTATTTTTGGGTCTCAACTATGATTATTGAATAATTATAAAACCCTTGATACTTTCTTTAAGAATCTTGTCAAACCTTATTATTACTATATTAAGCCTAAAAGGAGCTTGAAGGGACAGTAACAAGAGAGAATAATAAACAAAAATAAGAGACTAAGAAAAGAAGATAAGAAGAGAAGAAGAAAAAAGAAAGAAACAAAAGAAGAAAAAAGAACTAAAGAAGAAGAAGAATTAAGAAGAAGAAGAAAAGAAGAAGAAGAAGAAGAAGAAGAAGAAGAAGAATTAAGAAGAAGAAGAAGAAGAAGAAGAAGAAGAAGAAGAAGAAGAAGAAGAAGAAGAAGAAGAAGAAGAGGAAGAAGAAGAAAGAAATATAGGCCTATGAAAAGCATAAAGGGTAAGAAACAAAGAAACAAGTGAAAAGAAAAGAAAAAATGAGTGGAAGAGAAGGCAAATGGAAAGAGAAAAGATGCTAGCAACAAAATCAAACACGTTTATTGACAAAATTTCAATTAATAGGTTTATTAAACTGGATTAATAAATGAATTAATTGATATTGAATCAATGAAACCATACTGTGGGAGGGGGTAAGACAGTTAGCAGCAAGCGTACACCATTCCACAGCATGTTTTCAATTTTGTGGCTAACATCACTATTCTCAATACCTTATTCTTGTAAGAAGAGTGCTACAAAGTACAGACTATACAAGCAATACCGCACTACTACTGCAACTCACACTATATGAATTAAAATTAAATCATTTTCTACTGCAACTCAAACTATGAAATCAAATTAAAGCATTTTTCTACTGCAAGCATTGTCAAAATCTACAATAATAGGCTACATTCAGAATGCTATTATTAACTCAAATTTTCATTAGTACTTATTGCCGGATGATAGACAACAATTTGAGGTATATCTGAAGTCAATAGTTAGACAAAGATTTACACAAACATGGAAGCGTGGTTACACTATACTACACATTCCAATTCAGGCACTATTAAAATGTAGAAAGAATACAAATTTTGATTGGGTTAGCTAAACGTTTTCATGTGTACTAAATAACTTAATATCAATTTTTTAAGTTCATCAAATTAACATAGTGAATAACTTAATCTTTCAAGTATAATAATTTTGAACAAGTGAAAAAGGAGATGGATCCACATCAAGTGATTACTCACATGTTAAAATAGAACATGAAATTGAGAAAACCAGGGCCTGATCAATATTTTAGAAGCCATGTTATAAAGAAAAAATGATTTGCTCACTAGACATGAATTTTTTCAGGGTTGCCACTCATGCTCCAAAAACTAATTCAAGGGAGTATCCAGTTTTCAAGGCCATATATTTTGTACATGGTACATTTTCATGGTCATATCATTGCTGAAATTAATAAAAAGGACATGAATGGAAGGGTGTTACATGCATTTGAATGTTGAAAGAAAATTTCGAATGAGTAGATTGATTTTTGTACCTTAAGTATACCAGTTTCACTCATTGCAACTTGAAAAACAATTAATAAATATACACACAACGCATAAAATACACAACAAATTCAAAAAATGGCAAAATAAATGTTATGCAAATTGAACAAGTTACATGCACTTGAAGGTTAAAAGAAAATGTCAATTGAGTAAATTGATTTTTGTACCTCATATACACCAGATCCACGTTCTGCAACTTGAAATACGTTAATAAATAAACACACAACGCATAAAATACACATCAAATTCAAAAAATGGCACCATAAATCATGCAAATTGAACAAGTCACATGCACTTGAAGGTTAAAAGAAAATTTCAATTGAGTAAATTAATTTTTGTGCTTCTCATACACCAGCTCCACGTTCTGCACACAACGCACAAAATACACAAGAAATTAAAAAAATGGCAGGATAAATGATACAAAGTGAACAAGTTACATTGATGGGGTTGATTTACTTAGATGAATTGATATGACCATTTTGAGTTGATTGAAATATTGAGTTAATTGATATTAGTTGAGTCTTCACCTATTTGTAATGGAATAATATTTTATCATTAAAAGCTGGCTATAATCAATAGCCTCAAAAATCGGGAAGGCCTACATACCGTATTTCATAATTTTGTCAAATTTTATCTGTTTTGACTTCTTTTAATCCTAATTTTACAGATTTAGATGTGTTTTAGACTATTGACATTTTAACATTTTAAGACATTTTAACTTCAAAATTGACTCCTGTAGAAGTTCTTTCGATAAAAAATTCCGGTTTATTAATCAAACAATCAAGTTTTAACTTTCGTCATTGAAAAACAAAATCGCGAATTCTATATTATCTCAATTACCACTGCAGTTTCAAACTTATAAGTGACTTAATTTTTCAGCAAAGTTTACATAAAAATTTAATATTTTGATACAGAATCAAGACACCAACAATTTATAAACTCGTGAATAAGTAGAAAAATCTACTTTTTTTAACTTGGTAACAAAACATTTTCGAAAACTTTTCCAAGGACTCTCCTCTCAATTTTGATGAGCACAACACATTGGTGGTATTCTCAGAGAGTTACACAACACTCTGTAGAAGAATGTTATTTAGAATATTATGTAGCATGTATTGTAAATGCAAAGTATCATTACCCTAAATATATAATATACTCTGATACATTACTCGTACACACTACAATATTTATTTCATAATAATTGTGAACAAATAATGAGGGGGAAATTATTTGAGTTTTTTAGTTTAACTAGCTTGAGGAACTATACCCCTTGATACTTTTTTTGGAAATCTTGTCAAACCTTATAAGAAGAAAGATTGGATGAGATAAATTTTTAGAATTTTGTACGATATTATTGTCAAGTGATTGAATCAAGCCCTATGACATGGTATGCGACTATTTGATGGAAAATTCAATTGGGTACAAATGCTTTTACAGGAGAAGGGTATTCCAGGTGTGACAGGATTAAAGATGTACGTCAAAAATACAGGGCTTCATTTACAGACAGAAATAAGTCACACCAAAGGTGACAGCATTTAGGATGCAAGCCAGAGATACAGGACTTTCTTTGTCATCATATACAACAGAAAAGTACAATTTATCTTGGCCCAGAGATAAAAGTTAACACAAGGGCCTGTTTAATAGAATCTCGCAAGATTTGGAATAGCTGACTATAAGATGCCAACATTTTTTTTCAGCACCATTTTTTCTTTCAATGTCTGGTGTGTTGCCATCAAATTTGTCTGGTGTTAGCAATTCCCATTTCTCAGAACAAGTTTTATGAAACAGGGAACTGGTCTGAAAGCATAATAGGAATATACAGAGCTTCATTCAAAAACAGAAATAAGTCACTCCAGAAGTGACAGCATTTAAGATGCTAGCCATAAATAGACAGCTCCATTTACAAACAGAAATTACATAATTTTTTTCTTATTTTTATCTCTTTTTTCATTTTTTTTTCTTTTCATTTTTTTCTTTCATTTTTTTCAATTTTTTTTTTATTTTTTCACTTTTTTTTCATTTTTTCATTTTTTTTTTTTCATTTTTTTTATTTTTTTTCTTTTTTTATTTTTTTTTTTTTTTTTTTTATTCAATCTTTTTGGAATAGCTGACTATAAGATGCCAACTTTTTTTTCAGCACCATTTTTTCTTTCAATGTCTGGTGTGTTGCTATCAAATAGTTAGCAATTCCCATTTCTCAGAACAAGTTTTATGAAACAGGAAACAGGTTCGACAGCATAATAGGAATATACAGAGCTTCATTCAAAAACAGAATTGAGTCACACCAAAGGTGACAGCATTTAGGATGCAAGCCAGAGATACAGGGCTTTCTTTGTGATCTTATACAACAGAAAAGTACAATTTATCTTGGCCTAGAGATAAAAGTTAACACAAGGGCCTGTTTCATAAAATCTCACAAGATTTGGAATAGCTGACTATAAGATGCCAACATTTTTTTCAGTACCATTTTTTCTTTTAACGTCTGGTGTGTTGCCATCAAATAGTTAGCATTTTCCATTCCCCAGAACAAGTTTTATGAAACAGGAAACAGGTCTGAAAGCATAATAGGAATATACAGAGCTTCATTCAAAAACAGAATTGAGTCACACCAAAGGTGACAGCATTTAGGATGCAAGCCAGAGATACAGGGCTTTCTTTGTCATCTTATACAACAGAAAAATACAGTTTTATCTTGGCCTACAGATAAAAGTTACACAAGGGCCTGTTTCATAAAATCTCGCAAGATTTGGAATAGCTGACTATAAGATGCCAACATTTTTTTTTCAGCACCATTTTTTCTTTTAACGTCTGGTGTGTTGCCATCAAATAGTTAGCAATTCCTATTTCTCAGAACAAGTTTTATGAAACAGGAAAAAGGTCTGACAGCACAATAGAAATATACAGAGCTTCATTCAAAAACAGAATTAAGTCACTCCTGAAGTGACAGCATTTAAGATGCTAGCCATATATACACAGCTCCATTTACAAACAGAAATTATAATAATGTAATATTTTTCAATTTTTACTAAATTTGTTATCTTTTTTTTTTATTTTTTTCATTTCTCTTTTTTTCATTTTTCCTTTTTTTTCATTTCTTTCTTTTTTCAGTTTTTTCTTTTTTCAGTATTTTTTTCCATTTTTTCTATTTTTTTTGTTTTTTTCTTCTTTTCTATTTTGTTTCTCTTTTTTTCTTTTTTTTCACAATGGACATTGAAAAATTGAAATGATAGCTAATCTTGATAATAATTATCATAATAATCATAATTATCATAATTATATAATTATTATATACAAGCCTCAACTTGAGGAGTTTGTACTCAATCAAATTTTTCATCCAATCCAATATAATAAAAGATCTTACAAGTCAAAAAAAATATATTCGAATCTAAAGAAAATTTAACAAACTCTGGAGTTCCAGCCAAACAGTGAAAATGAAATGGAAGGTGATTATTGACTTGATGAGAAGTTTGATTGTGTACAAAATCCTATACAGCAGAGAGTCACTCCAGAAGTGACAGCATTTAGGATGCAAGCCAGAGATACAGGGCTTTCTTTGTGATCTTATACAACAGAAAAGTACAATATCTGTAATGATAATGTAATTATCTTGGCCTACAGATAAAAGTTACACATGGGCCTGTTTCATAAAATCTCACAAGACCTGGAATTGCTGATTATAAGATGGCAACATCTTTTTTTTTGGTACCATTTTTTCTTTTTTTGTCTGGTGTGTTGTCATCAAATAATTAGCGATTCCTATTTCTGAAGACAAGTTTTATGAAACAGGAAACAGGTCTGACAGCAAAATAGAAATATACAGAGCTTCATTGACAAACAGAAAAAAGTCACTCCTGAAGTGACAGCATTTAAGATATGATCTTATACAACAGAAATGTACAATATCTGTAATGATAATGTAATTATCTTGGCCTAGAGATAAAGTTGGGCTTTTTTCATCTTATTTTTTTCTATTTTTTCTTTTTCACATTTTTTTTTATTTTTCTTTTAATGTCTGGTTTTGTCCATCAAATAATTAGCAATTCCATTTCTCAGGACAAGTTTTATGAAACAGGAAACAGGAGTGACAGAAATAGTGAAAATATACAGAGCTTCATTACAAAACAGAATTGAGTCACACCAGAAGTGACAGCATTTAGGATGCAAGCCAGAGATACAGGGCTTTCTTTGTGATCTTATACAACAGAAATGTACAATATCTGTAATGATAATGTAATTATCTTGGCCTACAGATAAAGTTACACATGGGCCTGTTTCATAAAATCTCACAAGACCTGGAATTGCTGATTATAAGATGGCAACATTTTTTTTGTACCATTTTTCTTTTATTGTCTGGTGTGTTGTCATCAAATAATTAGCAATTTCTATTTCTCAGGACAAGTTTTATGAAACAGGAAACAGGTCTGACAGCATAATATAAATATACAGAGCTTCATTGACAAACAGAAATAAGTCACACAAAAAGTGACAGCATTTAGGATGCAAGCCAGAGATACAGGGCTTTCTTTGTGATCTTATACAACAGAAATGTACAATATCTGTAATGATAATGTAATTATCTTGGCCTACAGATAAAAGTTACACATTGGCCTGTTTCATATAATCACACAAGACCTGGAATTGCTGATTATAAGATGGCAACATTTTTTTTTGCCATTTTTTCTTTTAATGTCTGGTGTGTTGTCATCAAATAATTAGCAATTCCACTTCTCAGGACAAGTTTTATGAAACAGGAAACAGGTCTGACAGCATAATAGAAATATACAGAGCTTCATTGACAAACAGAAATAAGTCACTCCTGAAGTGACAGCATTTAAGATGCTAGCCATAAATAGACAGCTCCATTTACAAACAGGAATCACATAATTTTTTTCTTTTTTGATTTTCTCTTTTTTCATTTTTTTATTTCATTTTCTTCTTTTTTCCTTTTTTTTCTTTTCTTTATTTTTTTCATTTTTTATTTTTTTTTTCTTTTTTTTTTTTTTTCCTTTTTTTTCCTTTTTTTTTTTTTTCTTTTTTTTTCTTTTTTTTTCTTTTTTTTTTTTTTCATTTTTCCCTTTTTTTTATTTTTTTTTTTTCTTTTTCTTTTTTCTTCAATCTTTTTATTCTTTCACAATAGACATGGCAAAATTCAAATGGAAGCTGATCTTGATATACACATTAATATGAAACAGGAAACAGGTCTGACAGCATAATAGGAATATACAGAGCTTCATTCAATAACAGAATTGAGTCACACCAAAGGTGACAGCATTTAGGATGCAAGCCAGAGATACAGGGCTTTCTTTGTCATCTTATACAACAGAAATGTACAATATCTGTAATGATAATGTAATTATCTTGGCCTACAGATGAAAGTTACACATGGGCCTGTTTCATAAAATCTCACAAGACCTGGAATTGCTGATTATAAGATGGCAACATTTTTTTTTGTACCATTTTTTCTTTTAATGTCTGGTGTGTTGTCATCAAATAATTAGCAATTCCATTTCTCAGGACAAGTTTTATGAAACAGGAAACAGGTCTGACAGCATAATAGAAATATACAGAGCTTCATTGACAAACAGAAATAAGTCACACAAGAAGTGACAGCATTTAGGATGCAAGCCAGAGATACAGGGCTTTCTTTGTCATCTTATACAACAGAAATGTACAATATCTGTAATGATAATGTAATTATCTTGGCCTACAGATAAAAGTTACACATGGGCCTGTTTCATAAAATCTCACAAGACCTGGAATTGCTGATTATAAGATGGCAACATTTTTTTTTTTGTACCATTTTTTCTTTTAATGTCTGGTGTGTTGTCATCAAATAATTAGCAATTCCATTTCTCAGGACAAGTTTTATGAAAGAGGAAACAGGTATGACAGCATAATAGAAATATACAGAGCTTCATTGACAAACAGAAGTAAGTCACTCCTGAAGTGACAGCATATAAGATGCTAGCCATAAATAGACAGCTCCATTTACAAACAGGAATCACATAATTTTTTTTTTTACATTTTTTTTCTTTACTTCATTTTTTTTACTTTTTTCATTTTTTCTTTTTTACATTTTTTTCCTTTTTTCATTTTTTCTTTTTTTATTTTTATCTTTTTTTCATTTTTTTTCTTTTTTCTTCAATCTTTTTTTTCACAATAGACATTGAAAATTCAAATGGAAGCTGATCTTGATATACACATTAATATGAAACAGGAAACAGGTCTGACAGCATAATAGGAATATACAGAGCTTCATTCAATAACAGAATTGAGTCACACCAGAAGTGACAGCATTTAGGATGCAAGCCAGAGATACAGGGCTTTCTTTGTGATCTTATACAACAGAAATGTACAATATCTGTAATGATAATGTAATTATCTTGGCCTACAGTTAAAAGTTACACAAGGGCCTGTTTCATAAAATCTCACAAGACCTGGAATTGCTGATTATGAGATGGCAACATTTTTTTTTTGTACCATTTTTTCTTTTATTGTCTGGTTTGTTGTCATCAAATAATTAGCAATTCCATTTCTCAGGACAAGTTTTATGAAACAGGAAACAGGTCTGACAGCATAATAGAAATATACAGAGCTTCATTGACAAACAGAAATAAGTCACACAAGAAGTGACAGCATTTAGGATGCAAGCCAGAGATACAGGGCTTTCTTTGTGATCTTATACAACAGAAATGTACAATATCTGTAATGATAATGTAATTATCTTGGCCTACAGATAAAAGTTACACATGGGCCTGTTTCATAAAATCTCACAAGACCTGGAATTGCTGATTATAAGATGGCAATATTTTTTTTTTGTACCATTTTTTTCTTTTAATGTCTGGTGTGTTGTCATCAAATAATTAGCAATTCCATTTCTCAGGACAAGTTTTATGAAACAGGAAACAGGTCTGACAGCATAAAGGAATATACAGAGCTTCATTGACAAACAGAAATAAGTCACACAAGAAGTGACAGCATTTAGGATGCAAGCCAGAGATACAGGGCTTTCTTTATCATCTTATACAACAGAAATGTACAATATCTGTAATGATAATGTAATTATCTTGGCCTACAGATAAAAGTTACACATGGGCCTGTTTCATAAAATCTCACAAGACCTATTGCTGATTATAAGATGGCAACATTTTTTTTTTTGTACCATTTTTTTCTTTTAATGTCTGGTGTGTTGTCATCAAATAATTAGCAATTCCATTTCTCAGGACAAGTTTTATGAAAGAGGAAACAGGTATGACAGCATAATAGAAATATACAGAGCTTCATTGACAAACAGAAATAAGTCACTCCTGAAGTGACAGCATTTAAGATGCTAGCCATATATACACAGCTGCATTTACAAACAGAAATCACAGAATTTTTTTCTTTTTCAATTTTCTCTTTTTTCATTTTTTTGTTTCATCATTTTTTTCTTTTTTCCTTTTTTTCATTTCTTTATTTTTTTCATTTTTTTATTTTTTTCCTTTTTTTTCTCCTTTTTTTCTTGTTTTGTTTATTTTATTTTTTTTTTTTTCCTGTTTTTTTTACTTTTTTATTTTTTTTATTTTTTTTTTTTTTTTTTTTTTTCTTTTATCTTTTTATTCTTTCACAATAGACATGGCAAAATTCAAATGGAAGCTGATCTTGATATACACATTAATATGAAACAGGAAACAGGTCTGACAGCATAATAGGAATATACAGAGCTTCATTCAATAACAGAATTGAGTCACACCAAAGGTGACAGCATTTAGGATGCAAGCCAGAGATACAGGGCTTTCTTTGTGATCTTATACAACAGAAATGTACAATATCTGTAATGATAATGTAATTATCTTGGCCTACAGATAAAAGTTACACATGGGCCTGTTTCATAAAATCTCACAAGACCTGGAATTGCTGATTATAAGATGGCAACATTTTTTTTTTGTACCATTTTTTCTTTTAATGTCTGGTGTGTTGTCATCAAATAATTAGCAATTCCATTTCTCAGGACAAGTTTTATGAAACAGGAAACAGGTCTGACAGCATAATAGGAATATACAGAGCTTCATTGACAAACAGAAATAAGTCACACAAGAAGTGACAGCATTTAGGATGCAAGCCAGAGATACAGGGCTTTCTTTGTGATCTTATACAACAGAAATGTACAATATCTGTAATGATAATGTAATTATCTTGGCCTACAGATAAAAGTTACACATGGGCCTGTTTCATAAAATCTCACAAGACCTGGAATTGCTGATTATAAGATGGCAACATTTTTTTTTGTACCATTTTTTCTTTTAATGTCTGGTGTGTTGTCATCAAATAATTAGCAATTCCATTTCTCAGGACAAGTTTCATGACACAGGAAATAGGTCTGACAGCATAATAGAAATATACAGAGCTTCATTGACAAACAGAAATAAGTCACTGAAGTGACAGCATTTAAGATGCTAGCCATAAATAGACAGCTCCATTTACAAACAGAAATATAATTTTTTTTTCTTTTTTTTTTTTTTTTTTCATTTTTTTTTTTATTTTTTCCTTTTTTTTCTTTTTCTTCCTTTTTTCATTTTTTCATTTTTTATTTTTTTTTTTTCCATTTTTTCCTTTTTCTTTTTTTTCATTTTTTTTTTTTTTTTTTTTTTTTTTTTTTATTTTTTTTTTTTTTTTTCCTTTTTTATTATTTTTTTTTATCTTTTTTTTTTTTTTTTCTTTTTCTTCAATCTTTTATTCTTTCACAATAGACATGGCAAAATTCAAATGGAAGCTGATCTTGATATACACATTAATATGAAACAGGAAACAGATCTGACAGCATAATAGGAATATACAGAGCTTCATTCAAAAACAGAATTGAGTCACACCAAAGGTGACAGCATTTAGGATGCAAGCCAGAGATACAGGGCTTTCTTTGTGATCTTATACAACAGAAATGTACAATATCTGTAATGATAATGTAATTATCTTGGCCTACAGATAAAAGTTACACATGGGCCTGTTTCATAAAATCTCACAAGACCTGGAATTGCTGATTATAAGATGGCAACATTTTTTTTTTTTGTACCATTTTTTCTTTTAATGTCTGGTGTGTTGTCATCAAATAATTAGCAATTCCATTTCTCAGGACAAGTTTTATGAAACAGGAAACAGGTCTGACAGCATAAAAGGAATATACAGAGCTTCATTGACAAACAGAAATAAGTCACACAAGAAGTGACAGCATTTAGGATGCAAGCCAGAGATACAGGGCTTTCTTTGTCATCTTATACAACAGAAATGTACAATATCTGTAATGATAATGTAATTATCTTGGCCTACAGATAAAAGTTACACATGGGCCCGTTTCATAAAATCTCACAAGACCTGGAATTGCTGATTATAAGATGGCAACATCTTTTTTTTTGGTACCATTTTTTCTTTTTTTGTCTGGTGTGTTGTCATCAAATAATTAGCAATTCCATTTCTCAGGACAAGTTTTATGAAACAGGAAACAGGTCTGACAGCATAATAGAAATATACAGAGCTTCATTGACAAACAGAAATAAGTCACTCCTGAAGTGACAGCATTTAAGATGCTAGCCATATATACACAGCTGCATTTACAAACAGAAATCACATAATTTTTTTCTTTTGATTTTCTCTTTTCATTTTTTCTTTTTTTTTTTTTCATTTTTTTTTTTTTCTTTTTCATTTTTTTCATTTTTTCTTTTTCATTTTCATTTTTTCCTTTTTTTTTTCTTTTTTTTTTTTTTATTTTTTTCATTTTTCCCTTTTTTTATTTATTTTTATCTTTTTTTCCATTTTTTTTTTCTCTTTAATATTTTTATTCTTTCACAATAGACATGGCAAAATTCAAATGGAAGCTGATCTTGATATACACATTAATATGAAACAGGAAACAGGTCTGACAGCATAATAGGAATATACAGAGCTTCATTCAATAACAGAATTGAGTCACACCAAAGGTGACAGCATTTAGGATGCAAGCCAGAGATACAGGGCTTTCTTTGTCATCTTATACAACAGAAATGTACAATATCTGTAATGATAATGTAATTATCTTGGCCTACAGATGAAAGTTACACATGGGCCTGTTTCATAAAATCTCACAAGACCTGGAATTGCTGATTATAAGATGGCAACATTTTTTTTTTTTGTACCATTTTTTCTTTTATTGTCTGGTTTGTTGTCATCAAATAATTAGCAATTCCATTTCTCAGGACAAGTTTTATGAAACAGGAAACAGGTCTGACAGCATAATAGAAATATACAGAGCTTCATTGACAAACAGAAATAAGTCACACAAGAAGTGACAGCATTTAGGATGCAAGCCAGAGATACAGGGCTTTCTTTGTGATCTTATACAACAGAAATGTACAATATCTGTAATGATAATGTAATTATCTTGGCCTACAGATAAAAGTTACACATGGGCCTGTTTCATAAAATCTCACAAGACCTGGAATTGCTGATTATGAGATGGCAACATTTTTTTTTTTGTACCATTTTTTCTTTTATTGTCTGGTTTGTTGTCATCAAATAATTAGCAATTCCATTTCTCAGGACAAGTTTTATGAAACAGGAAACAGGTCTGACAGCATAATAGAAATATACAGAGCTTCATTGACAAACAGAAATAAGTCACACAAGAAGTGACAGCATTTAGGATGCAAGCCAGAGATACAGGGCTTTCTTTGTGATCTTATACAACAGAAATGTACAATATCTGTAATGATAATGTAATTATCTTGGCCTACAGTTAAAAGTTACACAAGGGCCTGTTTCATAAAATCTCACAAGACCTGGAATTGCTGATTATGAGATGGCAACATTTTTTTTTTTGTACCATTTTTTCTTTTATTGTCTGGTTTGTTGTCATCAAATAATTAGCAATTCCATTTCTCAGGACAAGTTTTATGAAACAGGAAACAGGTCTGACAGCATAATAGAAATATACAGAGCTTCATTGACAAACAGAAATAAGTCACACAAGAAGTGACAGCATTTAGGATGCAAGCCAGAGATACAGGGCTTTCTTTGTGATCTTATACAACAGAAATGTACAATATCTGTAATGATAATGTAATTATCTTGGCCTACAGTTAAAAGTTACACAAGGGCCTGTTTCATAAAATCTCACAAGACCTGGAATTGCTGATTATGAGATGGCAACATTTTTTTTGTACCATTTTTTCTTTTAATGTCTGGTGTGTTGTCATCAAATAATTAGCAATTCCATTTCTCAGGACAAGTTTTATGAAACAGGAAACAGGTCTGACAGCATAATAGAAATATACAGAGCTTCATTGACAAACAGAAATAAGTCACACAAGAAGTGACAGCATTTAGGATGCAAGCCAGAGATACAGGGCTTTCTTTGTGATCTTATACAACAGAAATGTACAATATCTGTAATGATAATGTAATTATCTTGGCCTACAGATAAAAGTTACACATGGGCCTGTTTTATAAAATCTCACAAGACCTGGAATTGCTGATTATAAGATGGCAACATCTTTTTTTTTTGGTACCATTTTTTCTTTTTTTGTCTGGTGTGTTGTCATCAAATAATTAGCAATTCCATTTCTCAGGACAAGTTTTATGAAACAGGAAACAGGTCTGACAGCATAATAGAAATATACAGAGCTTCATTGACAAACAGAAATAAGTCACTCCTGAAGTGACAGCATTTAAGATGCTAGCCATAAATAGACAGCTCCATTTACAAACAGAAATCACATAATTTTTTTCTTTTTTGATTTTCTCTTTTTTCATTTTTTTATTTAATTTTTTTCTTTTTTCCTTTTTTTTCTTTTCTTCATTTTTTTTAATTTTTTCATTTTTTTTATTTTTTTTTTCATTTTTTTCCTTTTTTCATTTTTTTATTTTTTCTTTTTTTCATTTTTTTTCTTTTTTTTATTTTTTATTTTTTTCATTTTTCATTTTTTTTTTATTTTTATCTTTTTTTTCATTTTTTTTCTTTTTTCTTCAATCTTTTTATTCTTTCACAATAGACATGGCAAAATTCAAATGGAAGCTGATCTTGATATACACATTAATATGAAACAGGAAACAGGTCTGACAGCATAATAGGAATATACAGAGCTTCATTCAATAACAGAATTGAGTCACACCAAAGGTGACAGCATTTAGGATGCAAGCCAGAGATACAGGGCTTTCTTTGTCATCTTATACAACAGAAATGTACAATATCTGTAATGATAATGTAATTATCTTGGCCTACAGATAAAAGTTACACATGGGCCTGTTTCATAAAATCTCACAAGACCTGGAATTGCTGATTATGAGATGGCAACATTTTTTTTTTGTACCATTTTTTCTTTTATTGTCTGGTTTGTTGTCATCAAATAATTAGCAATTCCATTTCTCAGGACAAGTTTTATGAAACAGGAAACAGGTCTGACAGCATAATAGAAATATACAGAGCTTCATTGACAAACAGAAATAAGTCACACAAGAAGTGACAGCATTTAGGATGCAAGCCAGAGATACAGGGCTTTCTTTGTGATCTTATACAACAGAAATGTACAATATCTGTAATGATAATGTAATTATCTTGGCCTACAGTTAAAAGTTACACAAGGGCCTGTTTCATAAAATCTCACAAGACCTGGAATTGCTGATTATGAGATGGCAACATTTTTTTTTGTACCATTTTTTCTTTTAATGTCTGGTGTGTTGTCATCAAATAATTAGCAATTCCATTTCTCAGGACAAGTTTTATGAAACAGGAAACAGGTCTGACAGCATAATAGAAATATACAGAGCTTCATTGACAAACAGAAATAAGTCACACAAGAAGTGACAGCATTTAGGATGCAAGCCAGAGATACAGGGCTTTCTTTGTGATCTTATACAACAGAAATGTACAATATCTGTAATGATAATGTAATTATCTTGGCCTACAGATAAAAGTTACACATGGGCCTGTTTCATAAAATCTCACAAGACCTGGAATTGCTGATTATAAGATGGCAACATTTTTTTTTTTTGTACCATTTTTTCTTTTAATGTCTGGTGTGTTGTCATCAAATAATTAGCAATTCCATTTCTCAGGACAAGTTTTATGAAACAGGAAACAGGTCTGACAGCATAATAGAAATATACAGAGCTTCATTGACAAACAGAAATAAGTCACACAAGAAGTGAAAGCATTTAGGATGCAAGCCAGAGATACAGGGCTTTCTTTGTGATCTTATACAACAGAAATGTACAATATCTGTAATGATAATGTAATTATCTTGGCCTACAGATAAAAGTTACACATGGGCCTGTTTTATAAAATCTCACAAGACCTGGAATTGCTGATTATAAGATGGCAACATCTTTTTTTTTTTGGTACCATTTTTTCTTTTTTTGTCTGGTGTGTTGTCATCAAATAATTAGCAATTCCATTTCTCAGGACAAGTTTTATGAAACAGGAAACAGGTCTGACAGCATAATAGAAATATACAGAGCTTCATTGACAAACAGAAATGAGTCACTCCAGGAGTGACAGCATTTAAGATGCTAGCCATATATACACAGCTCCATTTACAAACAGAAATCACATTTTTTTTTTTTTTTTTTTTTTTTTTTTTTTTTCATTTTTTTTTTTTTTCTTTTTTTCCTTTTTTGTTTTTCTTTTATTTTTTTCATTTCTCTTTTTTTTATTTTTTTCTCTTTTTTTCATTTTTTCTTTTTTTCATTTTTTTTCTATTTTTGTTTTTTTTTTATTTTTGTTTTTTTTTATTTTTTTCATTTCTTTTATTTTTTCTCTTTTTTTTCAATCTTTTTATTTTTTCACAATAGACTTGGCAAAATTCAAATGGAAGCTGATCTTCATATACACATTAATATGAAACATGAAACAGGTCTGACAGCATAATAGGAATATACAGAGCTTCATTCAATAACAGAATTGAGTCACACCAAAGGTGACAGCATTTAGGATGCAAGCCAGAGATACAGGGCTTTCTTTGTCATCTTATACAACAGAAAAGTACAATTTATCTTGGCCTACAGATAAAAGTTACACAAGGGCCTGTTTCATAAAATCTCACAAGACCTGGAATTGCTGATTATAAGATGGCAACATTTTTTTGTACCATTTTTTCTTTTAATGTCTGGTGTGTTGTCATCAAATAATTAGCAATTCCATTTCTCAGAACAAGTTTTATGAAACAGGAAACAGGTCTGACGAACAAGTTTTATGAAACAGGAAACAGGTCTGACAGCATAATAGGAAATATACAGAGCTTCATTGACAAACAGAATTGAGTCACACAAAAGGTGACAGCATTTAGGATGCAAGCCAGAGATACAGGGCTTTCTTTGTCATCTTATACAACAGAAAAATACAGTTTTATTTTGGCCTAGAGATAAAAGTTAACACAAGGGCCTGTTTCATAAAATCTCACAAGATTTGGAATAGCTGACTATAAGATGCCAACATTTTTTTTTCAGCACCATTTTTTCTTTTAACGTCTGGTGTGTTGCCATCAAATAGTTAGCAATTCCTATTTCTCAGAACAAGTTTTATGAAACAGGAAAAAGGTCTGACAGCACAATAGAAATATACAGAGCTTCATTCAAAAACAGAAATAAGTCACTCCAGAAGTGACAGCATTTAAGATGCTAGCCATAAATAGACAGCTCCATTTACAAACAGAAATCACAGAATTTTTTTCTTTTTTGATTTTCTCTTTTTTCATTTTTTTTCTTTTCTCCATTTTTTTCATTTTTTTAAATTTTTCATTTTTTTCCTTTTTCTTTTTTTTTTTTTTTCTTTTTTTTCATTTTTCATTTTATTTTTTCATTTTTCCTTTTTTATATTTTTTTTTATCTTTTTTTTCATTTTTTCTCTTTTTTCTTTAATCTTTTTATTCTTTCACAATAGACATGGCAAAATTCAAATGGAAGCTGATCTTGATATACACATTAATATATAACAGTTAACAGGTCTGACAGCATAATAGGAATATACAGAGCTTCATTCAATAACAGAATTGAGTCACACCAAAGGTGACAGCATTTAGGATACAAGCCAGAGATACAGGGCTTCCTTTGTCATCTTATACAACAGGAAAAAAAACAGTTTTATTTTGGCCCAGATATAAAAGTTAACACAAGGGCCTGTTTCATAAGATCTCACAAGATTTGGAATAGCTGACTATAAGATGCCATCATTTTTTTTTCAGCACCATTTTTTCTTTTAACGTCTGGTGTGTTGCCATCAAACAGTTAGCAATGACTATTTCTCAGAACAAGTTTTATGAAAGAGGAAACAGGTCTGACAGCACAATAGAAATATACAGAGCTTCATTCAAAAACAGAAATAAGTCACTCCAGAAGTGACAGCATTTTTTTTTTTTTTTTCATTTATTTTTTTTTTTTCAATTTTCTCTTTTTTCATTTTTTTATTTCATCATTTTTTTTTCTTTTTTCCTTTTTTTTATTTTCTTCATTTTTTCAATTTTTTCCCTTTTTTTCTTTTCTTCATTTTTTTCCTTTTTTTCAATTTTTTTTATTTTTTTATATTTTTTTAATATATTTTTTTATTTTTATCTTTTTTTTCATTTTTTTTTCTTTTTTCTTTAATCTTTTCATTCTTTCACAATGGACATAGCAAAATTCAAATAGAAGCTGATCTTGATATACACAAGCCTCATCTTGTGGAGTTTGTACTCAATCAAATTTTTCATCCAATCCAATAAAATAAAAGATCTAATAGTGAGCAGTTCTTATTCTTAGGACTAGAGTTTTATTAACAGTAACGCACTGGGCCTGTTACATAAAATCTCACACAAGTCAAAAAAATAGATTTAAATCTAGTGAAAATTTAACAAACTCTCAAGTTCGAGCCAAACAGTAGAAATGTAGTTGAAGGTGATTATTGATTTGATGAGAAGTTTGATAGTGTACAAAATCCTATAGAGTAGAGAATCACTCCAGGAGTGACAGCATTTAGGATGCTAGCCAATGATACAGGGCTGTATTTCCAAACAGAAATAAGTCACACCAGGATTGACAGCATTTAGGGTGTAATCAATAGATAAAAATAACAATATAATGTAGAGTTTTTGATAACATTAATCATTTTCAAAATCGACTTTTCCATAAAATAAAATGATCTTGAATGGCTAGAAAATAAATTTAAAGTTTCCTCATGATTTGACAAGACTTCAAAAATGTTTCAGACCATGAAAATAATTATTTATGTTGTTTATAGATGTATCATA